>PVHP010029279.1:0-22452 GCA_004024765.1 Zapus hudsonius
TTACAAGCTCCTGCCCTCAGCAACTGAGAGCTGAGATTACAGACATACTCCACGATGGATGCCAGACCTTAGCCTATCTTTTAACATCAGCAGGGAAAATTCCTTCGCCTCCCAAGATGTCAGTTTGCAAAGTAATGAAACATACAGTATAACATCGCAATGGCCTTAGTCTTAGGAGGGAATTTCAACTTGATTGCTTTGCAAATCCAAAGCCCGGGACTATCATTAAGCAACAATTAAATCACACTTCTTGGCCTTAGAATTTATGCTTTGAAAATCAATGTTTTACCATATGGCATAGAGTTGCTACATTTTATCAGGTCTTAACAGATAATTTCCTCAACTTGCTGGTTCAGTAAAATGTATCTGAATCAACTTTAAATCCATCAAATATAATCTCATATTCACTTATTTTAATACTATTTGTTAAAAATTCACTGCAGGCTAAGTTGTACTAATCGGTATAAAATTGGACTAACTGCTAGATTTATACTATTTGGTGAAATGTACTTAAAGTGATGTTATATACTTATACATCAAATAAAAAAACCAAATTGTCTCAGATTGGATTTCGGGAATTTATATGATCACTTAGGATAAACACACATCTTATTGTGGAATCTTTGAGGCAACAGCAGAAAACTATCAACAAGTTAAGACACCAAGTCACCCCAGAGCCGACAGAGAAGAGCAGTAACCCTGGATTTAAGACAAACTAATCTCACAACTCTCTCTCCCAAGAATTCAAGAGATTTTGTGCCTGTGTTAAACTGCACATGGTTTCTGTGACCATGCCTTTTTACTAACCTTTTCCCATTCGATTTTTGTTTCCTGTATCATTTATTTCTCTTGGGATCTTATTTTGTTTTTGCTTGTGTGTGTGTGTGTGTGTGTGTGTGTGTGTGTGTGTGTGTGTTGTTCCTGTGTGTGGATGCATCAAAATGTATGAGGCATGGGGCTGGAGACATGGCTCAGCAGTTAAGGTACTTGCCTCCAGTGCCTAAGGCCCCTGGTTCAATTCCCCAGGACCCACATAAACCAGACCCACAAAGTGGTGGCCCTGGTGTGCTCTCTTGCTCTCTCTCTCTCTCTCTGCTTGAAAATGAATAAATAAAATATTTAAAAAATGTATGAGGCATGGTCATGGGTGCACAGAGCCAGAGGTTGATATTCTTAACTGCTCTCTACTTTTTGAGACATAGTCTCTTATTTACTATGGAACTCCTGGGTTCAGCTAGCCATTAAACTCACAAAATCCTCTTGGCCCCACCTCCCAGGGCTGGGATTATTGGCACCACTATGCCAGTTTTTACAGGGGTGCTGGGGATTGAACTCTGGTCCTCAGGCTTGAACAGCAAGCAATTTACTGAATGAACCATCCCTCCAACCCCATTTGGTTTCTGGAGACAGGGTCTTGCTATCCAGCTCATGGTTCAGTCCTCCAGCACCAAGCCTGCCTTACATGATCTTTGATAGACAACTCCTCATCTATTGCTCTAAATACATTGAAGAGCAGAGCTACGGGTTGGAGAGATGGCTCAGCGGATAAGGCACTTGCCTCTGGTGCCTAAGGCCCTGGGTTCAATTCCCCAGGACCCACATAAGCCAGACCCACAAGGTGGTGGCCCTGGTTCGTTCTCTCTCTTTCTCTCTTTCTCTTTCTCTCTCTCTCTCTCTCTATCTCTCTGTTTGAAAAATAAATAAAATATTAAAAAATATTTTTAAATAAAAGAAGAGCAGAGCTTCTACGTGTGCTTACAATTCATTTGCCAGAATCATCTTTTTTTTTTTTTAATTTATGAGGCTGGGTCTTACAGTAGCCCAGGTTGACTGTGAACTCATTCTGTAGCCCCAGCATGCCTTGAATTTACAGCAACTTTCCTACTTCAGCCTTCCAAGTGCTGGGATTAAAGGCGTGTGCAAACGTGCCGGGGCTCTGAGTCATCTTTTAGTTTCTTTCCAAACTATGAATCCATGTGTGTATCTCAACCACCATAACCCATCACTTGTTTTTCTTAAATTGATCTTTAAGTGAAGATCACTGAGACTAAGCAACTTTCTCTAAACTCAGGGTTTACGTGGTAGGAAAAGGAAAGGACTTGCATACAGAGCACTAAAATGGAAATTTCTGGGGAGTTCCAAGAGCAAAACATGACCCAGAAGAACTTAGATACAAACTCACAGAACTAAGTCGACAACTCAGATGCAAGTTTGACAACCTGCAGATTTCCAGTAAGAGCAAACTCTAACTTGTAATATTTGAGGGGTTTCTAGGAATTGGCCATGTTCACACACACACACATACACACACACTGCTCTGATCTAGAATGTCTTATGAATAAGAGATAATTTCAGAGTGGATTATTTTATTATGAATAAGGTAATATCGGCTCATTCATGAATAGCTAACGTTGCTCCAGGGTTTACAGTCATGTTATTGAACCCTGTCATGGTCCTACTAAGCAAGGGTTCTCTACCATTTTGCTACAACACCCGAAGTTAGTCAAATGGCCTTCTAATCACTACAGGACAGTCCTCACCTCCTCTCCCTCTTCCTGTATATCCTTGTAGCTGAAGATTTATTCTAGTCAGGATACTCTAGACTGAAAATTTTTTAAAAAAAATTATTAATTCATTTTTCAAGCAAAGTAAGAGAGAGAGAGCACACCAGAGCCACCACCTTGTGGCTGTGGCTTATGTGGGTCCTGGGGAATTGAACCGGGGGCCTTACGCACTGGAGGCAAGTGCCTTAACGGCTGAGCCATCTCTCCAGCCCTAGTCTGAGAATTTTATGTGAATAATCTGTTTATATTTTCACTATCTCTTTCTATCATTTTACTGGTCAGTAGAGAAACAAACAAATAAAAAAACAACAAAAAAAACACCTCCCCCAACTTCCCTTTAAGAATACATTCTCACAATTGGTGAAAAATATTATGCTACATTATTACTCTGATCTCTTAAAATTTCCCAGAATATGGGGCTGGAGAGATGGCTTAGCAGTTAAGGCATTGCAGAAGGATGTGAGTTCGATTCCCCAGCACCAACATAAAGCCAGATGCGCAAGGTGGCCCATGTGTCTGGAGTTCATTTGCAGTGGCTGGAGGGCCTGGTGTGCCCATTCTCTCTCTCTATGTCTGCCTCTTACTCTCTCTCAAAAATCTTACCCTTTCTCAAACAAACAAACAAACAAACAGTTTTTAAAATAAAAAATAAAATTTCCCAGGACATGATTAAAAGGCACTGACCTTTGTTAATACTGAAATACAAAGATAAAATGAACATTTTTCTTCTGTTTTTCTAGCAATTGAAAGGCAAAACTTTAGACTTGAAGTTTGGATCTGGAATTAGTGTATTTTTCAGGGACTTACATGCAAAATACTTTCCTAAATTCCTATTCTTAATGTTTACATCATGATATTTTGGGAAAATATTTGAAAAGCCATTATTGCAAGAGTGGTCAGAAACTCCCCTGGGGTTTAAAGTGTTAGATATTCTTGTGTCTGTACCCTGAACATAAAGTAACTTCTTAAACCCTTTACAGCTCTTGCTAACACGCACCCATTACCTTTTTTGACTTTCTGGAAGGTGTTGCAAGGCTGTGATTTAGCAGGACAGTCATAAAGCCTGATACACCATGGGAATGGTGTCCATAGTCCTTAAGATAAGAAGGTCACTCAATAAGTATTAAACAACATGTCCACCAATCTATAAACACAGGCGGCATCAACGTCAGTGACAATTTTCCTGGGGACATGTCTGATTCCTATTTATCGATGCTTTGGGCAAGAGATGCAGTCAAGGTCAAGGCCAAGGTCATCTGTCAGTTCACAAAAGCACAAGCATCCACAGAGGCCCCTCTCCCTAGACTTCATACTGGGAGTCATTTGCCTGCACACAAGTGGGAATACTTCCAACACTTTCTAGGACAGGATTCCACTGTGACCAAACTACTTCTCAGTGAAGTGAGCTTCCTCTTTAAGACTGCATTTGGGACCTGACTGCAGATGGAACCCGACAACAAGCAAGGGAAAAGGCTTAGGAAACACTCCTCCATTTTCCTCTACAAAATGCCCAAATTCATTAGTCCATATCTGTGTAGTGTCTTCTGTAAGCACAGCAAAGAGATGAATGTATAACTTCAGTCGCTCTCATCCAGGGGCAATTGTGATCATAGCTCGCAATAGTTTTCATAATCACAATTAGGAGAAACAAAGCTGGGTATTTATTTGCTTTTTTACATGCCTACCATCCCATTAATCGAGAGGTAGATGCAGGAGGGTCAGGAGTTCAAAGTCATTCTCAGCTACATAACGACTTGAGGTCGGTGGGGGCTATGTGAGTCCCACCAACACAAACAAACAAACAAAATCCCCTAAAAACCATACTTTTGGTATTTACTGGATGGACACTAGGAATGCTGAAACATCAACTGGCTAGCTGGTTGGGTTCTTCAAGGAAAACGCTCCTGTTCCATGGCTGAGGAAAAAGACAGAGATATGTCTGCATTGAACTCTGAGGAAGCTGTGGACAATGCTTCCAAGCTGAGGCAAAATATCTAAGACCATCTTATAAAATTGTTATAAAGTTGTCAGAGCAAATTAAAGATCTAACACACTACTAAATTAAAGCAATTTCATAAAATGGAGAAAAAAAATTGTAAAAGAGAAACCAACTGTACAGATAATGCCTTTCACTTGCATTTTTGTCACTATGGTGACATATAGATAGGACATTTATATACTTTCTTATCACCATTGCCAAAGTCACACCTATAGGGTGTGAGGCTCAGGCAAGCAAGTAGTCATTGGATGGTCCCTGTCTGTGTAAGTAAAATTTAACACAAATTTTACAATGAAACAAGTGAGATTAAAAAAAAGAGAGAGACGACCAAAATAAATCTTCATAAGAAAAATTCTACCACAAGAAACAATTTTTGGAACAATGTCCAACCTACCACTCAGAATGATTAGTTATATTGCAAAGTGAACAAGAAGAAAAATGTAAGTGAAAGACGTAAAGCTTATATCAAAGTAACCCTGACAGTTAGCTCTACCCAGAGCTGATGTGTTAATGACTGGTAACACATGGGCATTTAGAAGCCAGAATGAGGAGCTCTCAGTTTCCTCATACTAACCCTATGGAATAAGTGACCGAAAAAAAAAATGACTACCATTCTGCTAAAGTATAGTTTGGAGAAATTAACTCTAACAAATTGACATGCATTATTCCAGAGACATCTGGAAGACCTTTATACGCCTCTTCAATTCTCTCATCAAAAGCGCACTATTTAATCCAGCAAAGAAACGACATTAATTGAAAAGACTGAGTTAATTAACAGGTCCATTCTCTTAAGTGTCCAGGTACACAGAAAAAATTAAGTACAAATCAGCCAGGTAACTTAAATCAATAAAGCCAGCTGGCCTGAGAAGCTGATTCTACTCTAGCATTTATGTTTGACACTTCCAGTATGTGACAGATAATTAAGAACATGCTACCAGAACATTATATCAATGACTAATAAACTTACTACTAATCTAGCATATTTAATAACATTTTCCCATCAGACTATTTAGTTCTTTTTTGCATTACACATATACAAATTAAATTATTCAATAACACATAAATCAGAATTTCATTATCTGAAGTCATTATTTTTTTTAAAAAATATATTCATTTTTTATTTATTTGAAAGCAGAGAGAAACACAGAGAGAGAGACAGACAGACAGACAGACAGACAGAGAGAGACAGAGCGAATAGGCACACCAGGGACTCTAGCCATAGCTAATGAACTCCAGATGTGTGAGCCACTTTGTACATCTGGCTTTATGTGGGTACTGAGGAACTGAACTCAGGACATTAGGTTTTGCAGACAAGTACCTTAACAGCTGCATCCTCTTTCCAGCCGAAGAATAATTCTTTTAAGCCTGATAAATCACACAAATGCTTGTTTTCTTTATATATATAATTTATTCATTTTCAAGCAGAGAAATACAGAGAGAGAGAGAGAGAGAGAGAGAGAGAGAGAGAGAGAGAGCACCAGGACCACCTCCTTGTGGGTCTGGCATATGTGGGAACTGGGGAATTGAACCCGAGGCCTTAGGCACTAGAGGCAAGTGCCTTAACCGCTGAGCCATCTCACCAGCCCCCACAAATGCTTGTTTTCTTAGGACACAATCTCAAGACTGGTTTGTGAAGCCTGGCTCATAGTAAAACATGAATACACTCAATGACAAAAGAGCCTGCTGGTCTTTAGAAATAAAGTCCCGCTTGACCTCTCAACATACTGAAATGCTAGGATGCTCACAAATGCACTAATCTTTCCCACCCTGACCCTCTCTCTGGAAAGCGATTAGTAAATCTTGGTTCCTTGGGATCGCTTTCTACTTCGATGCTTTTTGTAGACAGCAATTTTCAGTGGCCGCTCTTAACTTCCCACTGGAAAACTTTCCTTTAAATATTCAAGGGGGAAGAAACAAACTTAATTGCCTCTGAGAATGTCATCCCTGACTTCATCTGGTATTACTGGGAACACTGCCACATGATAGGGCCCAATAAGCTTCTGAAAGTTTATTTATCATTTATAATTTTTTTGTGACCAATCTCCTTTATTGGCAAAACTGTTGACATTGATTGCTACCATGGGCCAGTACCCGTGATATGGGTTCTCCCAAAGATGTTGGAGGCTCTGTCTGCTAAAATTCCCTCTTCCCTGCATTACATATGGAATGCTGCTAGCAGGAAGCTACAAATTGGGAAGTTGAGCAGAGTCCCTTTAGCTCTGTGGCCTAGTCTCCTGAAGATCTCCAGTGTTGATATTATTTCTCCAAAGCCATGACCAGACACTTTGAAAGCAAAATTGGTACCGTACCAAAGTTGTCTTCTTAATATAAAACCTGAAAGAAAAATGGTCGTGATATTTCAAAATCGCTTGTAAGCTTTCCTTAGATGCTTTTTAAACACAAGGTATCCATTGATAAGCATAAGACATGTGTGTTTCACTCACTCTGTAATTTTTCCTAGATTTGGATGGTGCACCATTGGAGAGTAGAAATGAAAGAAATAAAGAAGAGAAAAAGAGAAAGAAAGGAAGGAAGGGAGGTAGATAAGAAGGAAGGAAGGAAGAAAAGAAGGGAAAGAGGGTAAAATTCAACCATAGACATTTGAGTGAACTAATGCAGTAAGGGAATTATTTAAAATAACATAAAACAAGTCAACTTGCATAAATCCCTGTGGAGTCTAGGATGCTGGGATTTGTTCAAAGCAAGACAGGTCTCTATTCCCCCAAAAATAAGTATTTGAAACCAAAGGTATACCTTCTTAAATCTACAACAATGTATGTGTGATATAACTTTGAAGGATGAAGACAAATTGGGAAAATTCTATTGTTTATTAAGAATCTAGGGAAAAGTCAAGAGATGTTACCTATATCCTGGGAATTATTAAAATTTGACTCTAAGTACAACTGTCTTTCTCAACAAGCATTTTGTATAATGGTCTGTTATTTTAGCAATATTTTTGAGCATTAATAAATTGTATGAGAAAATATTTTTATAGTATCTTGTTTCTTAAGTAAAATAAGAAAATCAAAATGGTTAAAAATTATATTCTAACAGAAGACTTTTGCAGCTGTATGAAAGCAAAATTATTTTATTTTTTAAAAAACATTTTATTTACTTGCAGAGAGAGAGAGAGAGAGAGAGAGAGAGAGAATATGAATGAACACTCCAAGGCCTCCTACCACTGCCAAGAAACTCCAGATGCATGTGCCACTTTGTGCATCTGACTTTATTTACAATGGTACCTGGGGAATTGAACCCAGGTTGCCAGGCTTTGTAATCTCTCCAGCCCCTATTTTGTTCAATTTTGATGTCTCAAAAGGTACCTGACATATATTCACGTTTTTTCTTAATCAAATAAATTAAAGTTTGCAATTCAGGGCAGCATTCTCAGCTAGAAAGATGGCTCCATGGTTTCTACTGGGCCTTGCTTGGTAGCCCAGGCTAGCCTAACACGCACCAAGATTACTCTGCCAAGTGCTGGAAGGAAGAGATTTGACTAAGTACTTCTTGATCCCCAGCCACCAGGCCAGTCCTTGTTGCTAGAGGCACACAACAACATTTGTGCCATGCATCTCTACCACGATTACGTCTCCCATGTTTGCACCCCTGTCTGCCAAGAAAAGTGAAGTCATTTAGTTGGGGAGTTGGGTCACTGGGTGAAGTGCTCTTGGCATAAGCATGGACATCTCAGGTCATTCCCCCAGGATCCATATACAAAGCCAGGTGTGGTGATGCACACCTTGTAATCCCAGCACTGGGAAGACAGGAGGTTCCCTAGGCATTGTTGGTTAACTAGTTTAAGCCAAATCGGTTAGTTGCAGGTTCAGTGAGAGACTCTTGTCTCCAAAGCCAAGGCAGAGAGCAATTGAGAATTTCACCCAACAGGATCTCAAGCCTGCACACTCACGTGCATACACATGTGCCTGTTCTCTCTCTCTCTCTCTCTCTCTCTCTCTCTCTCTCTCTCTCTCTCTCTCTCTCTCTCTCTCTCTCTCTCTCACACACACACACACATGTACACACACACATACATCACCAATACATACACACAAACAAAATCCTTAAATTCTCTAACTCTCCTCTCCTGTCTTGGGGCAGATGTCTTTACTACCTTTGCAAAGAAAATCTATGTTTTTGGTGGGTTTCTACAAAAAATATTTCATCTGGGAATATGGACAATTTTGTTTACATACTCTGAATGGCTGGGATGGGGCTGGTTGTGTAGAAGGAATTCGTAACTAAGGTCACCTTGGGCAAAAGTGCATAGCGCCCTGAACTTGCTTTCTCCTTCCATAGCCTGCTCAGGATTCAGATGATTTAGCCTATTCTCTTCCACATTATTCTTGCCTGTCCTGCGGTAATCAGGAATCCTCACATGCAACTTTTCTGCATGCAGAGTTTCACTCACTTCTGCTGCCACCAGCTTCTACGATCCTACCTTTTGTTTAAATGCAACTCTTCCAAGAGAACTCTCTAGAATCTTACAGCGTTCTTCTGTCAACCCCTGAGTTCTTCTTTCTAGCATGACTTCCTAAACAAAATCCCATTCGCAAAGTTCACTGCTGATGGCTCAATCCAAAGGTCTTTGCTACGATTCTCACTGCTGAGTCTTGGGTTTGGGTCTCTGTTCTTTTCCTTACTGGTTCCATTAGGAGTCCTTTGTCCAGCCAACTCCTCCCGACACCGTGTGCATACAGAACCTCCACTTTCTCTCAGCTCTACTGGTGAAGATTTACCAAGAACCAGCCTCTCCTCTGTTTTCCCCTTTGAATAGCCTCCTCCTGGGAGTCTATCTGCTGCTGTATTTCAATAATCACAGGTATGATTGGCCAACACTTTGATATCTTGGGTGCTGTTCTTATTCCCAACATCAGAGTAGTCCTGCAGGTATTCATCCGAAACTCCCTTTAGAAAATGTCATCCTCAGGGGGCTGGAAAGCTGGCTCAGCAGTTAAGGTGTTTGCCTGCAAAGCCTAACAGCCTGAGCTCAATTCCCGAGTTCCCACATCAAGCCAGATGCACAAATTTGGCACATGCATCTGGAGTTCACAGGCAGCAGCTGGAGACCCTGACCTCTGTCTGTCTCTTTATTTCTCTCTATTTGCAAATAAATAAATAAAATTTTTGTTTTGAAAAAGAAATTATCAGCCTCACTTCACGCTTGCCATTGCTCACGGTGAACTCACCATCTTCCCTCTGAGCTGGTCCTTGTTTATGGCGCTATTCTTCTAGTCAGAGTCCTGAAGCTCTTGGCCTCTCCTTCTAGCTCATCAATTCTAGCTCCGTCCTTCAGGATGGCTTCTGAAAAAGCCCCCACCCTCCATGACATTCCATATGCAGGTAACACCCCCATTCAGGGAATCTTTGCGGCAAAGTTATAAAGAAAACCCACTCCACCCGGTTCAGATTGCCACTCTGATATATTCATTCATTTTCTCCTCTCTTTCCACTCCCAAAACACTCACATCTGCCAACACTTCTACGCAGTAACCCTAGTGATATCCCTTGAAATTTTGTTCAGTTCTGGGGAGATGGTTCAGCAGTTAAACATCTTTGCTTGCAAAGCCTGCTGGCTCATGTTCAATTTCCCCATCATCCACATAAAGCTGACGTAAGATGTAGTACAAGCATATGACATGCCATTTACAGTAGTGAGAGACTCTTGTGTGCCCACCTTGTACTTACACACATGTACAGATAAATAAAATTCAATTACATTTTGTTTATATATTGGATATTGCTTCTTCCAGAATACAATCAATGTGAATTATTTTGTAGAACTTCTAGTTCTAACCATGATTTGTGAGCTACTAGACAGCACTAGCCCTATCATCTGGTCCTTCCTGCCTGTTAGACCTGCATCTAGATCTCTGCATGCATCAACTAAACCAGACTGAGAAGGAATTTGTTGAAAGCCTTGACATATCAGTAAAACACTAAAAACTGTGTTTTCAAGTGAAGCCTTTGAAAAACAGAACAGTTTTAGACACATTCCTATGTTTTAAAAGACAGCAACGTCAGAAAGGATGGAGGGCCACACTGCCCTTGAGAAATTGGAATTAGTTCAGAGTGTTTGAGCTGATGCTTAATTTTTAAAATGTCTTTATTATGAATAAGTATATACATTGTATGTAAATCTTGTGCAAATCTTGTCACCGTGTCCCTGTTTCCCTCCTCTCTGCCTTCCTCCGTGCGCACACTGGATCTGTCCATAGATTAGAGGTTATGAACTGCACCAGAGGTAGCCAGGTTTTCTTTTTTTTTCCTTCCCCCTTGTGTATTGTTGCTGGGGGAGTAATGTCTCTGGATATTCTCCCCCACCATGGCTCCTACATTCTTCCCCCCCCCTTCCAATCAGCTCTCTGAGTCATTGTGGGTGAGTTTATCTCTTCAGGAATTTTCACAGAATAAAGTTTTCTTGGCACTTGTCATTCTTACTGTTTTACAACTTTCATCTGATTTTAACCAAGTATTACAAAGGTATACTGCATTTAGAAGAATAATTTTATTACTTGAAAAGTCCAAGAAAGAACTTGATAATAAGTTCTGTGACAGCAAGCCAATCCCTTTACTTTCTAGAAAAATCTTGGGCTTTCAAATGCTACCACACCTTATTGACGAAAACATGTTGTACCTGGAATTCTAAACTTGCCCAGTTCTATATAATATCTGAAATTTGGTTGTCTTCCTATCTGAGTTTTTTATATTTAAAGTTCAATGAAATAATTGCACATTAGGAGGTTTTAAATTCTTTTCAATTTAAATGATAGTGACTAAGATAAATTATATCTGTGCAGAGAGAAATTTACTTTAAGTTATAATCAAATTATCCTTCATTCTTTGGAAGGGGCTTGTCCTCAGCAAGCTGAATGTCATCTTTGGTAATCAGAAACTAGGGATACACTGTCTTCTGCTTATTTTTATGATCAACTTACCATCGTAAGGAACGATGAGTTACATTAATATTAACTCAATATTAATTTCAATATTCTATCATTATCCTTGGAGCAGATGCTGATTTAAGATATCACAGAGCAGAGTGAGAGTTCCCAGAAAAAATGGAGAAAGGAATGAAAGAAGAAAAGAAAGCAGACACACTTCTGGATAACCCTGATGAAATGAATTGATCTATAGCATTCATTAATCAAACCAATCACTTTATAAACAGAATCAGTGCTATGAGACACTCAACTGAAACACCTGATTACTTGTTCTTAGTTCCCCAGAGATCAGTGTTGCTACAGTCATTCATGTAAATGATGATGACACCTGTGCACACAGCTGAGCTTTGTGAGGGACTCCCAGGAGGGCCTCTCACTTCACAATGAATTTATGCATGCTACAATGTCCATTCAACTGTTTTTCATTTTGGAATATTTGTTTTTATTATTAAAATATTTATTTATTTGCAAGAAGAGAGAGATAGAGAGAAGAGAGACAGACAGAGAGAATGGACAAGACAATGTCTCTAGTCACTGCAACCAACTCCAGATGCATGTGCCACTTTGAGCATCTGGCATGTGGATACTGGGGAGTCAAGCTCAGGTCATTAGGTCTTGCAATCAAGTGCCTTTAACCACTTAGCAAACTCTCCAGCCCTTGGAATATTTTTTAATGACAAATACAAAATGTGACAGGATGGCTTTGGACAGCAGAATTAAAAAAAAAAAAAAAACTTCCACCCACTTAATTTTGATTTGGGATGTTTACAGTTAGACATCTCTGAGGCAAAACAAATTTACATCCTTGCAAAATACCCTAAGAGGAGAGATAATGTTTTGAGTGTAACTCAACCTTTATTTTGTCAAGCAGCGTAATTATGGAAGCAAAACAAATCCACATTGTCTAATTAGGTCATTAAAAAACATAAATGCGTCATGGAAGCTTTCTCCTTGCCTAAGACATAAAATGAGACAATAAAAACAGTCTGGTAATATAGAAAAGTTTAGAATTTGTTTCATTTCAAACATAACAGGTCCTTTCATCTTTCTAGTTCCCTTAGAAAAGGACAGTTAATTTAGAGGCAAAAAAAAAAAAATCTTCTAATTAGTTCAGACTTTACCCTGATTAGATTTCAAAATATTTAACCAGAAACAGGAAGATAGAAGGGGGAAAAAAGGAAATACATGGAAAAATTATCAAAGGAAGTGAATGAAATCAGGAGGGTGGGTTGTTGATGCAAATGCGCCCTGCAGAGATGAGCTGACCACAAGACCTGTGTCCACTAAACACAGGCAGTCTGCGACACCCAAGAGGGGGCTCTTAGGAGGAACAGGCTGGCATATGCCTCAGGGGTCTGAAATGAAGACTTTAATTATTGTTAACTTAAATAAAAACAAATGTCATGACAATGAAAACAAATGCTTCTTCCTCTGCTTACTGCTTGTTTCTGGAGCTTAAGAGGCTCCTAGTTCAAAACATTAACAAACCAGATGTTACAAAGGAAGAACAAAGGGAGTGTGTGAGGGGGGCAGGTACCTGTGATCCACGGGGTCCTCTTTTGTGGTCCCATTCTGAGTGTCCCATGAGCTGTAAAGACAATAGGATAATTATGGTGAGTTACATGTTCATTGTATGTGGCGATTGGTTTTTCATTCTTGCTTTTCAAAAATAATTAGGTGGCTGAAATCTCTGTTCTCATGGTATTAAACAGGCATGAATCAAGTAATGTGAAGAAATAAACTTCTGGTTGGATAGCAAATATGTCATCCTCTCCCTGTGTTCGAGGTATTTTAGTATTTATTAACATGTGGCCAAAAGATATTGTCTGGTTTTCTCATTCTTTGTGAGAAGCATCTAGGAGGGGGCCAAAACATAGAACACTATTTTCACACAACTAAGCTTCCACTTAGCTAGAGAAATACGCTAGGCAAGCCCACAGTGGAGTGTAATATATGGTTTTGAATATGAAACATAAGGGTAAAATATTGCAGTAACTTTTGATAATATCACCCCAAAAAATGACAGACCCAATAAGTGAAGCTAAGAGCGGAGCATGGTGGCACTTGCCATCAGTTCAGGAGTTCAAGGCCAGCACTGGCTGTAAGACAGGTTTGAGGCCACTATGGGCCCTATGGGACCCTATCTCAAAAAATGAGTAAAATTATTTAATGTGAAATTGGACCCAACATCAAAAAATTTAATTTTTTCACAAGGACTCTAGAATACTATCAAATTAATCTCACAATTAAGAAAGCTCTAAGAGACCTAAGAGGTCCCCAAAACAAGACAGGCATCCGTCAAAGCACTTGATTACTGACCCCAAGAGAAAGACAAGACCCTATTGCTGTAGACACCACAGGCTACAGTCACACAACACTGAGAGACCCAGCTGGATCCAGGAAGGTAGCCAGCTCCCAGATGGTTAGTCAATACAGTGCTGGAATGTGCTACCTGAGCTGCCAGGGGAAATTCACCCTCAATGTTGGGAGAGAGCAGGGGACACTGCTTTATGACAGAGACCAGCATGGAAAGAATCACCTGTGCAGTGGTCACACTCAACCGAGGCAGGTAATCAACAGATCTCTGACTGACTGAGACATCTGCTCAGTGGCAAGGAATCCTTAGCTGGAACTGGGATCCAAGGGAAATTTGTATGGAATCCTAGAATCTGGACTCCAAGGGGAAGCCCCTAACCATGGGCCCACAGAGAGGTTACAACCAGTATAATATCACCAAATTAACAATGTTTGTCCTATTTAACCTATGCTGATCTCACTCCCCATTGGAGAATCTATTTGTATTTTTCAGAAGGCAGGGACAACCCAATTCTACCAACAAGCCCTGAGATGATGGCTGACTCCCTGGCAGGAGATGAAGCCCCCTAACACATCATCTAGGGCCCAGGTGAAACCACAGAGGAAGTGATGAGATGAGCAAGAGCACTGCTTCCACAGCCAGCCCGACACCCTATGCAAAGGGAATGGAGACAGACTCCAAGGATGCTCAAAATAGCCAAAACAGAAACTCAAAGACTCTTAAATCCTCAACACTAAAGCAGACTTAAAACTCACCCACCATGACTTGGGGAACTTTTCAGAGTAGGGAGTAGAAAGATTGCAAGAGCCAAGGTGGGGGTAATATCCAGAGGTATGGCACCTCCTTTCCCCCCACCCCAAGAAAAAGAGTCTGCTGCTCACACAACTCATAGCCCTCCATCCCAGGGAACATTCTGGCAATCCCATTGAGGAGGGTCCTCAGTGGAATAGGGGCAGGGAAGGAAATAAATGGGGTACCAATACAAGACTTGTACATACAGATTTTGTACTTACTAATAACAAAAAAATTTAAAAAGTTTCAATTCCAGAAGGAAAGAAAGAAAGAAAAAGCTCTGAGCTACTTCTCATACAAAGTGGAATGTTTATTTATTTAAATAATCATTTTCATGAAGAATATTAAAGAAATCAAAGATATATTCTGAGAGGAAGGTGAGTTTATTTATCCACTCAGTGTACTCACTGCTGATCACTGACAGCCCCAAATCTATTTACAATGTATAAACAAAGACAGGTCATTCATGTGTTTATATGAATGACAGCCATGACTTCTTAGGTTACACAATAGGAAGTTTCCCACAGTAACAACTGTAAGAATGAAAACATTTGAATATTATCTAGAAACATAATGCAACCATATGTACAAAATGGTTAAGACTCAACTGATACTCAAAACTATGATTATTGAGTAAGATTGAATTTTATAAAGTGGTTAAGTGGTTAGTTCTACAGACACAAATTTATAGGTTCAATGATATTTCAAATCAAAACCTAATACTCAGTAAAATTTTAAAACTACATAAATTTCAAATAATGTTTAAGAATCTATGTTGGGATTAAGACTAAGTGTCTCTTGTATAGAATGAGCTAACCATATGTACTGGAAATGTGGTAGAATATATGTTACATATTTTTACAATTTAGGGAAAGATAACTTCTTAAGACCATAGCTGGCTAGGTTCATTCATTTGACAGTAGTGATTACTACATTGTACACATCAAAATATTATGCTATACATCCAAAATATAGGCAAGAAAATCACTTATCAGGAAAGATAGAAGTACCCCTTGGATTATTAAAATATATCCTAAAACAAAAACAAGAGAAATATGGAATGATCTTTTAATTATCAATATATGAATGAGCAGAGTTTGAAAGAAAATGGTACATGCAGCAATAAAATATAAAAAGGAAAACATAAAAATGAGTATCTGATTAATTATTCAACAAATGAAACAGAAATATGGACCTTTTCGGGAAAGAAAGTTCAGCTTTTTTTTGAGCTCTGCTTTAAGCACTAATATTAATTCAACAAAGATATAAGTTTTAAAACCTGAAACTGTCAATATAAGATAGTATCTTTTAATAAATATTTGAGTTGTTTTAATCCAGAGGCATGGCCAGGAGAACCTGGCTGAATACTAGGCTATCCATGGTCCCCTGTCACAAGGACTGATCCAGACGACCCATGGAGGAGGTTATCCAGCAGATTAGGGATGGGGGTGACAGTGGGGAATTGGGGAAAACAACTCATTGTTTGCCCACTAAATAATGTAACTCATTATGGACAATAAAAATATCTTTAAAATTAAAAAATTCAAGTTTTTGAGTTTTGTTTTAAAAAATGGTTTTAAGAATCCTGAAATAAGGGAGCTGGATAGATTGCTCAGTGGTTAAAAGCACTTGCTTGCAAAGCCTGGTGGTCTGGGCTAGATTCCCCAGTACCCATGTAAAGCCAGGTGCACTAAGTGGTGCATGCATCTGGAGTTCTTTTGCAGTGGCAGGAAGCCCTGGCGTGATCATGCTTACTCTCTCAGTCTGTCTCCTCTCTTTCTCTCTCCCTAATAAATATTTTTTAAATCCCAAAACAATATAATGAGATGTGACTGAATGGCATTTTAGAATGTTGCCTATGTTTGCAGCCAATGATAGGAAAGAAATAATGCTTTTCATATTTTAGGAGCGCTTATAAATTTGGAGCATTACCCCTGCAGAAAAAACAGGAAGGAATGAGGACCATTTATGAAATAGATGCGAAGGAGTTGGGACTATAGCTAAGTGGTAAAGCTTCAGCATTGATCCCAACACCGATTTAACAACAGGCCAACATAATTTCAACAATAATTGATTTATGGTAAAAAAAATCTTAATTTTATAGAAAATCTAATTTTAATGTTGTATCTTATTGTAAAACAGTAAGATATTACTGCTACCTACTAGATTAGGAAATTCACCAATTCAAACCTTTGATAGAGAGAAAAGAAGCACATTTGCTAGTTTATAACAAACATGTGCCCATGTAGAAGTGCATTATATTTGTGTATGTTAAATTTATATATGTAACATAAATACAAGTGTGCAATCCAGTATTCATAAAAACTTTTACCATTTGGACTGAGTATATAAAAATATGAACATCTAATAATAATGTGCTGATCACTGTACTAACAAAAGACAATTATCTGATACATTGCACTATGCAAAAGAATATATGTAGCAATTAAAATTTGGCAATCTTTGTGGTATAGTGACCGGGAAATATACTAAGTTAATTTTATGCTTTTCATTTTTAACAGCACAGTTCATCATTGTAAAGCATGGAGTTACTGTGATCATTTAATTATAACCCGGCTGCAACACAATTTGGATAAAATGAATCTAAGTAATCGTATATAAAATTAATTACTGACATCTTTTTTAGTCCTTAAATGCTTTAAGATTTATCATATATTTGCATTACCTTTTACCGTAAATTATTGATTCTAATTCAAAGTTGGTTATTAGATTGACAAATACTAATCAATAAAATAATGATTTAGAAATATACAAATTAAAATGTTTTAATTATTGTTCACTATAACTCATCAAAAGCAATCCTTTTAAAAATATTTTTATTTATGGATTTGCAAGGAGAGGGAGAGAGAGGAAGAGAGATAGCAAAAGAGAGAATGGGCATCCCGTGGCCTCTTATCACTACAAATAAACTCCAGAAACAGGCTCCACTTTGTGCATCTGCTTTACATGGGTCCTGGTGAATCGGACCCAGTCCACCAAGCTTTGCAAGCAAGCGCCTTCACCACTGAGAATCTCAAGCATCTGCCTTATTACAGCCTTGGAAATATCTTATGCTAATTAGACTAGATGATGTGTTTGGCACTTTAAGGCCATCATATATATATATATATATGAGTGCTGAGTTAGACTATTAAAATGTTTGGAAAAGAAGATAGAAGGTATCTATCTGCCATGACCATCAACTTGTCTACTCTTGAGTTCAACTCTTGAGATAAGGATAACTTGGTAGAATCTTAGGTGCCAGGGACTCACAGGAGAAACACGTATGTACATCTTAAAAACACCGATTTAAAAGAGAATGTCTGACGACGTCTGTGGGTGAACAATGTCACGGCTGCTCCGGGACTCGAACTAAAAGGAGAAAAGCATAGCCTTTCCTGCTCTTGCCACTAATATTTTAAAGAAAATAACCATTAGCCCAAGAACAAAAATGTTCCCATTATATAATGACCTGTGCCATGACTTACATTCTAAGAGAGGATCAACGTGAAAATTGCCACCAGAGCTTCTACAACACACCTGCAAAACGTCACTGTACAAAGACAGCTTTTTCTTTCCAGCCATAAAGCAGTACGATTTGACAAATGGGTCATTTTTCAGAGAGACTTATTACCTAGCATAATCTAACGAGCCACTCAGAGATTCAGGTACAGGAATTCCATTTTATTCTACTCTTGACATTGACATGTTGTAAGTAAAGCGTATGAGTTATGAGTTGACTAAGGACATAATACTGTTCTAAAATGTACACTCTTGCTACCCTTTCCCAAGTAATAAAAAGCTCCATGTGGACATCTATATGTTCTGTGGAATATAAACAAAAAGGAATTAACTCTAAATGTGACAAATGAGATCTTGGGATGCTCTCTAAGTTGATCAGTTGGAAATTAGCAGGCTATTTTCCCTTTGGACTTCAGGAAATCATATATGGGCTTTAAGCATCAAAATTCTATTTTAATTAAAATAACCTGAGGCAAAAATAACATTTATTATTTCAGTATTTAGGGAAGGGAGTTTATAACAATCTTTTTGGTGATCATTTTTAGTGTAGAGTGGCAGTGATATTCTGTCTGGGAAAGGAGAACCATAGGTATAAATGTTCTAGAAGTTTCCAGATGCTTTCCCATCTCCCCTCACTTGAAAAATATTCATCATGATAAGTAGTAAGGATGACAGCTTGCACAAAAGATCTGGTGTGTCTCAGAATCAAGTGCAAAGTATTGGTGGCATGATACCAGTATGAAAGTTGGATCACCCTCTCCATCCAACAGATGGGAGTTGTGTTAAATTGCAAATGACTAAAAGATGTCATGGGATTAGAGAAAAGACACTAACAGGTCATGGACGATGAGAAACAGAAGTAGAAACTGGGAATGTTTCTATTTTCAATTTCATTCACGTGTACTAAGCCATCAAGATAAATGAAGAGCAGCGCTGTACTTAAGCAATTCTGGAAAAAAATCAGAAAATTTATGACCATAATATAACACTCTAGAAAAAGAACACTTGGGATTTAAGATGAGTTCTAGAAAGATGATAAAAGAGAGAAGAAAGGCTGAGACTGGAAATATATAAAGTTACAGGGAATGCAAGTCCATTGAAGAGCACAGGGTTGTTCATTCAGAAAGAAAAAAAATGATTACCTCTCTCACCACCATCTATTAAAAAAAATCCCCTCTTGGATATGTACTGTGATTACTACTTTTCAGAGGAATAATATTTATCAGAAGGTCTGAGGACACACAGGTCATCAAGGGTGTGTCTACACATGGCAGGTAAGATCTTTCTATCTGAGAAGAAATCCTAAGATAAAAAAGCATGAATGAAAGAGAGAGAAGGAAGAAGAAAGGAAGGGAGAGAAGGAGGGAGGAAAGAGGAAAGGTTAAAGGAAGAAAGGAAGGAGGGAGAGAGAGAGGAAAGAAGCAAGAAAAGAAGGAGGCAGGGGAGGGAAGAAAGGAAGAAGGAAGGAAGGAATGAAGAAAGGAGGAAGGAAGGAAGGAAGCAAGGAAGGAAAGGAGTGAACCTTCTATCCCTTCTCAGTTCTCATGAACAAAAATAGGCAAAATAAAAACCCTGAAGTTTATATCTGGCAGACAAACTTTGCTTTCTTGAAGAGAAACAAATACTGTTAAATAAAGCATCTCAAAAAACCCTAGCTTCTTGACCCCGAGTCATTTCCATCCGTATGGAATAAATTCTTCCCTCGGCGTCTTATTTTCAATAATAAATCTCTCCATCCCAGCCTTCAGCGAACAGTGTGCTACAGGGCTCTGACTTCCAAGGAAAACAAACCCGCTGCCAAACCCAGAACCGACAAAGTTCACTGGAGCAGCGGAAAGTCTGCACAGAAGCCCAGCGGTTCTATCCAAGGGCAGAGATTTTTAATAATAGCATGAGACGTGAAGAGAGCTCAAAGTATGTTTCCATAGGTGAGATATTTTCATGGGATGCTGCTGGATTCTCCCTCTGTTCCTTTCTCCTATTCTATGTAGGCAGAAAAGTTGATGCCTTTTTTTCAGGGATTCTTGGGGGGACAAATCTTCAAGACTTTTACTCAAGTTATGATATCTACAAGAGACCATGACTAGGCACAAGAGAAGAGATTATTCTCAGAGTACATTTAAAAGGATATTAAAGAAAGGTCAGAGCTGAGCCTGGAAGTAAGGTTATGTATTGCCAGCTACTTGGGGAGGTTGAGGCAGGAGGATTGCTTAATCCAAGGTCTGTCTGAGTTACAGAGTAAGTTCAAAGTAATCTCCAAATAAAAACTTTTTAAAAAACTAAGTATAAAGCTCAGCGGTAGAGGACTTCACTTGCATATGTTAGGTCTTAGATGCATCCTCAGTATAGCAACATAAATGAAAATAAATAATAAATAAATTATGGTGAGGGTGAAGATTAACAGCCACCAGGTTTAACTTTTTCATCCCTCTAAAGAAAGCCATTCTTTTGTTTATTAACTTTTTTTAAAATTTGAGATAGGTTCTCCATCTTGCTCAGGTGCATCTGGAACTCACTTTGATATCCAAGTAGGCCTTCAAATTCAGGTGATCCTCCTACCTCCATCCCCTGAGTTTTATAGGCATGAGCCAGCCACCGTGGCCAACTTTCAGAAAAAATACATTTCTTTTTACTCAGTGAAAAAAAAAACCCTGTAATTTCAAATTCAGATGAAACAATTTATGGGCTGGAGAGATGGCTCAGCGGTTAAGGCACTTGCCTCCAGTGCCTAAGGCCCCGGGTTCAATTCCCAAGGACCCACGTAAGCCAGACCCACAAGGTGGTGGCCCTGATGTTCTCTCTCTCTCTCTCTCTCTCTCTCTCTCTCTCTCTCTCTCTGTATCTTTGCTTGAAAATGAATAAATAAAATATTTTTAAAAAACAATTTACATAGAAGGAAGTAAACATTGCTACAGAACACTTACATACAAAGAAGTGTTTATTGTATTCCTACCAGGTACCCAGCACTGTTCTAGCCACAAGACACACACATCAGTGAACAGAGCAAGAGTGCCTTTGTCCAGGGCCCTTAAATTCTAGGGGAGGAAGCATCGAGCCCTTGGGGTGCTGATGGAGGATGAGCAGGAAATGACAGAAACTGGGAACAGACTACATTTTTTTCCAGGTAGGGTCTCACTCTAGCCCAGGCTGACCTGGAATCCACTATGTAGTCTCAGAGTGGCCTTGAACTTACAGCGATCCTCCTCTCTCTGCCTTCTGAGTGCTGGGACTAAAGGCGTGCACCACCAATGCCTGGCTAGTCTACATTTTGATGAGCAGATAAGGGAAATAAGTCCCTTTTGAAAAAGTGACCTTTTCCAGAGTCCTGGAGAAAGTCAGAGAGCCATACAAATAGACCAAAAGGAAGAGGGAACTTACCAGGTAGGAAAGAGATCAGGCAAACCCTTGAAGCATGAGCAAGAACAGTACCCTTGAGGTACTGGCCCTTAGCTCACAAGTTGAAAAGATTCCATATCTATGCCATTGTTAGTATATATTTGGTACTCACTCCATTCTGATGGCAAGAAATTATTCCACATGTGAATCACTAAAACCAAAGAACATTCTCCAGTAGGAAAAAAAAATGAAACACTAGTACTCTTACTGGCCCTATATTCTTACTTAATTCTACTGAATCCATCAAGAATTGACAGGACAAATACCTTCCCACACAGAGGCATCCATTAGCTGTAATAAATACATCATCCTACCAGCTGTAATCCATAGCACAATTCTTGTCCCTTAATAAGTGGTTTGTATTTCAGGAATAATAAATCATGGGCTGGTTTGGGGGAACAACACTTGCCCAGTACAGGCAAGGTCATGGTTCCATCCACAGCACTGTTGGGGATAGGAGAAGAGATTATAAAGTAAATACAAGAGTGGGGAATGATCTTTTAGCTCTACAATTACTATGATGGGCATGGAGGGGGGTAGGTGACTAGAATCCATTCACTTGGAAGACACTGAAGCTCTGACCCTGGCTCCTAGCAGCTGTATAAATGGTAGGAACAACACAGGGGAGGAAGACAACAGACAACAAGAAACTCAGATATCCTTGAGTTTTAGATCCCAGATTTTCTACTGCAAACTCTCAATCCCGACACTCTGGTCTGGAGCATTTCCACAGTTCTCTTTCTGACTCTGTTGTCACAATGGTAACCGATACTCTAGCCCTGCATGCTGCTAAAACTTGTAAAACTTCCACTGTTTTCACTTAATGGTTACACCTGTCTTAATATGTGAAACTTTGGTAGAATATCTTGCTGATTTTCCATATTGGAACTAATGCTAATGATAAAATATCCATTTCAATTT
>PVHP010029280.1:0-22500 GCA_004024765.1 Zapus hudsonius
GTGCCCGGGGTCTTGGGACACTGATGGACCCCGGCGCTGCATCTGCGACGGCCGCACCTGGGCGGCGGACGCGGATCGCCAGGTTCCCGGGACTGGATTTGTGCGGGAATGACCGGGGCGTCAGGGAAAGCCGTGGAGGAACCGACAGCATCCAATGAGGGGGATGAGGGCAGCGGGGGACAGCGAAGGGTCCCCTCCCCGACAGGAATGCTGACCGTGAAGTGTTCCCCCCCATACTTGTCAATTGATGGGAGTCCAAACAAATTTCATGTGAGTCCACATAAGCAAACTGCCCAAAGGGATCTTTGAATGAGCAAGAGGGAAGCCATCTCCAAGTAAAAAGGATTTCTTTCCCCTCAGAAATCATAAAGGTCAGAAGGCAGAGGGATGATAAATTTTGATAAGGAAAAAAGGTACTAACCAAAAATAAATAAAAATGACTTCCATCCTGCTTTCCCATTCAACTGGTTATAAAGTAGAACCTAAAAAATGTTTGTTATTCACTGACTGGATCCTAATAAATAAAAACCTGTTTGGATGCGGAGGGGGGTGGGGCGAAATGTTGACCAAGAATATATTTAGCAGAACTGGAGCTGATGGGGACACCAGAAGGCCAGGCCTTACCTTTTCTACAAGATCAGGAAGGGCAGGGCTGATTTTAGCGAGAGACTCACAAGGAAAGATTGGGAAAAATTTTCAACTAGCAGTAATCGCATCTCAGATGGACCTCATTGGTTCACAAGTAAAGTTTAAAAGGAGAAAGAGTACTTGGGGGGGGGGGGGTTTCCAGCCTGCTAACAGTGGCTTCAACGGGTGCCATTTTGGGAGAAGTCTCTTTTTGGACAGCCTGTTGGGAACCATCTGGAGGAGAGGCTGTGGAGTTCCCAGTACTGGTCTCAGGGAACCAGTCAAGACTCCAGGAGTATCCTGCCCATCCCTCACCCCCTTCTTCACACAAACCACTATTTCTCAGGCCCTAGTCTAGGACTATCTCAGCCTCACACTAGTCTGAATTACATGGTTCCTTCTTTTACAATAGATTTAAACTGTGCTTAACAGTTTAAATTTAATCTATTTGCTCATCACTAATTATCTCATAAGGCAACTGGGCTGGGAAAACCTGACATCCAAAGGCAGAGGTGACACGAGACCATATACAAAAACAGGAACATCTCAAAATGGATCAGACCTGAAACTATGAAGGTATGAAAAGACAATTGGGAAGGAAACACTACAAGACACAGGAATAGACAGTGATTTCCATAAGATCCCAGAGACAGAGGCAACACAAGAAAAAGCAGTCAGATGAGCAAATGATGGTAATAGATATTTCACAAAAGATATGCAAATGAACAACAGGTATATGATGAAGGTTGAATATTACTAATTATCAGGAAAACCACCATGAAATTGTCCAGTTCAGATGGTACTAACAAAAAAACAAAAAATTTTGGTATTTGGGGAAAAGGGAATACTTACCAATTGGTGGTGGGAATATAAATTAATACACCATAAACTAGATGTGGTGGTGCACACCTTCAATCCCAGCATTTAGGAGGCTGAGGTAGGAGGATCACCATTAGTTCAAGGCCAGCCTGGGGTACAGACTGAGTTCCAGGTAGCCTGGGCTAGAATGAGACCCTGCTTCAAAAACAAAACAAAAAGTAATACCTAAACACAAAACTATTATTTGGACCAGCAACTGCCTCACTAGGACACACTCAAGGGAACATACCTGCACCCTCACATTCATTGCAATACTATGGGCAGCAGCCAAGAAATGGAATTGAGTGGTGTGCATGGGTAGACGGTAAGGAAAATGTGGATTCACTATGTAGTCCCAGGGTGGCCTGAGACTAAAGCCGTGCACCACCACACCTGGCCTGAAAACAAACTTTTTAAAGGTTTATTTCCTAAAAGCACACAGGCTAGCACTGGAGGCTAGGAAAGGGAGAGGAGTTCAGATGGTGAGCACCAAAACACAGCTGGACAAGTTCTAGCATTCCACAGCACAATGGGGGCTAGTTTGCCATTGCTTATATTTGAATTTTTAAAAATTTTATTTGCATGCAGGGGGGGGGCACAACAGGGCTTCTAGCCACTGCAAATGAACTCCAGATGCATGCACCACTTTGTGCATCTGGCAGGTTAGGCTTTGCAGGCAAGTGCCTTAACCACTGAACCATCTCTCCATCCCCATTTAAATATTAATGCTAAGGATGTCAATTACTTAAACATGACACTTAGCAGATATCCCCCAATAGGATCAGTTTAAGCTCTTGCCCTTCCCCATGCTACTTGTACCAGAAGGCTCTGATGCCCATCATACGTCTGAAGCAAAGCACAGACCACACCCGTGGTAGAGATTCTGGAGGTCAGCTGGTGGCTGTGCTTATTGGGACCCAGCCTGGCTGAATATCTGTGAGCTAAGTTTTAGAATATGAGGCTGGAAGACGTGGCTCACACACCTTTGGGCCTAGTGCAGGTGTGATGGCATAGCACCTTTGATCCTAGCACATCTCTGTCCCCAGGAGGCAGGGGTGACAGCTGACAGCCCTAATCCTGTTTGTAAGTGTTAATAAGCTTTGCTCCTGCTTGCTGAGCTCCCTTGTGAAAGAGATAAGACTATACAATGCATCCTTGGGTTATATATAGGATGGATGTTGGAATAAAGTTTTGAGATTTGCCCAGATATTTCTCCCAGCCGCATGTGTGTGTCTCCAGCTGCGCATTCACCTTTCCCCGATGGAGCCTGTCTCCTGCTGGCCAGAGAGACTTAGGCTCGCTCACAGGGGGCCAGGGGGCCATGACGCAAAACCCAAAATGTGCTCATCACCAGCCTGGCCCAGACATCACATAAACACCTGCTTCTTTCTAATACAAATGTAGAGAAACACTAATTTTGCATAGTTTAAGTAGAGACAAAAATGGAGTTTTTCAGAACAAATGTTTATTTAGGAATTTAAAAAAAAAGCATTAATGCATTAGAGTACATGGATGGAATACAATCTCTCTCATTTGGTCTGAAGTGTTGAGACACGATGCTTCTACTTACCTGAGGTAGATGTGAGCTGGCACTGCTTCAAGGGAACCTCCCTCCATCCCAGAAGTTACCTTCTAGTTTGGGCTACAGGCTCCCAAGTGGTCCTCTCCAGCCTCAGGTTATGCTATGTGAATAATACCAGCACCTTCCCCATGGTTAACAAGTCCACTGGCCCGTTTTACACCCCTGAAGCTTTCTGAGTGATGGTCCACCGGTTATAGAGACTAGAGACAATTACCAGGAAGATTAGTTGAGGGAAAGGGTAAGTCACTGACCTGCGGATGATTCCAGCTTCATCTCTTTCTCATCTTTCTACTGACCAATGAGCAGCTGTGAACACCTTTATTCCCACCGTGCCATACATCCAGGATCAAGTATCACAATCGTCAAACTAATACAAGTGACAGGTTTGACTCCCATCAAAGCAAAAAAAATTGTATGTTGTGTATTCTCACACTGGGCAACTTTTCATGGTGCAAGAGCTATTTATAAAAACCACTTAAGTATGTCAACTCAAATCAAACTTATAGGTCCTGTTTTCTGAAAGAAAAAACATCCCAGAACAAGATCCTTTATTATTATGAGCAGTATGCACAGGCCAAAGACCAGCACAACCATGAGCCTGTCGTGGGGTCAGAGCTCAATGGCATGCAGTGATGGCTGACCAATCATATACATCATACACACAGTGCCCAGGGAGCTAAGGGGGTCTGTCACATGAATCACAAAACCAAGGTCTCCAATAGCAACAAAATATTTAGTCTAAAGGGTCCCAAATACTGCTAGAACATAAATGTCATTTAACAGGAAAGAAGAAACAACAAACAAGATCAGCGAGAGTCATGGGTCATAAAGCATCTGGGGAATGTGGATCAAGGCTTATCCCTAAGCCTGTGGTGAGCCTGCCCTCCTGAATGCTGAGCTTATACCTTGCAGTCCTGACTCTTCTCCCCTTGGAAGAACTGAATGGGGAACAAAAAAAACCAACAACAAAAAGTTATCATTTTAAAGCTTGATTTGCTCACAAACTGCAGGATACTACAACAGAAAGAACAGCAGCTAAGTCAGGACACTGAATGAACAGCCCTGCTCCTCGGGTACTAGAGCTTCTCTCGAGCTTGAAACTTTCTGCAAGGACTTTTCTGAGGACCCACCTGAGGGTGTCTATCACAAGAGATGATAAATTATGTCAGAAATCTAGATGCTATCATAATAGTTATCCAGGGGTTTATGTTTTAAGTTGAAATTAATCTCTAAATTTGAAATTTCAAGTACCAGTTGTCTCAAAAAGTATTAAGGAAAAGGTAAGTCTGAGGACAGGCCTCAGCACAAGTGAAGAAAAAAAATAAAGCGTTCTGCCTTGTGAAACTATTGGGAATTTTAACTAGGGTGCCCATACCCTGGCTTCTTGGATCTTTTCATAGCTTATGAAATGTTCTGATGTTACTAACAACACACAATTGCCATTCTAGCCAAGAACTAAAAAGAAAAAAATCAAGTGACAAAAATCAATATATTCCTTTCCCCAAAACATGCCATGTTATATCACAAGTTTGCAGTCCTTCCCGTTATTGGATTTCTGAATCACTCAGTGGTTCAGACACAAGAAAAGCATCTTTACCTGAGTCACCACCAGGCTACTGTGCCCTGCCCCAGCTTCTCCAGAACTAGCTTCTAGGCATCTATAAACTATGCCCATCCTAACTTCAGGTAGCTTCCCTCCCAACACAGGTCGGCTAACCACGAAATGGTTGTTCTCATCCATCACATATGTATAGACTCCCATCCACAATCTCTCACTGAAGAAAACCTTTCTGTAGAATGGGTTCTTTGGGTCCAATGAGATAGGAGCTTCTAGAAAACTTTTTCAGACCCAAGATATCTACAGGTTTTTCACAGGTGTGAGTTCCCTGACATACCATGAGCTGATTCATTGACAAGCTTTCTTCACGCAGACACTTGGAAGAAGATCCTTCCTCAGGACGGAAAACCAAATGTAGGATTCTCCAACTGTGGTACTTGCCTCACTCCAGACAAGTACACATTTTTACCAGTATGGCTTCTTTGATGGGAAAGGTCAGTTGGTTCTGTGAGTGGCTTTTCCACAGCTTCTCCCCAGAGTGGGTTTCCTGATGTCCAGGAAGGTGTGCATACTGTCTGAAGTGCTGCCACCGCTGGAGGCATTTAAGCAGCTGCTCTGGTGAGGATTCTCATGAAGTGAGGTGGGTGAGCACTGCTGAAAGCTCTTACATTCACTGCTAAGGCTTCCTACCTGGACAACACTGGTGAGGACCAAACCCGAGTCAGGTTAACTGTTAAACTCAGGGCATTTGTGGAGCTGTTAGGGCCCCTCTCCAGATGAATGTCACTTCCCACAGTGGCTGTGACTGAAGGCTCTCTCATGCCCAAAGAAGTCTGAGCTATAAAGTTCAAAATCCACCTAGAATTCATCTTAACAAGTTCTCTGACATGTAAATACATCTAATTTTCTATTAATATCAGGTCAAGATATTTGTGAGGCTTCGGATGCAAGGGGAGGGCTGAGCTCAATACCTTTCTCTATCACATTACAGATATATGGTTTTTCACCAATGTGTACTGTCTGATGTTGAAGAAGGCCCGAGTTGTGATGGAAGCTTTTATCACATACACTGTATTTATAACGGAGCTCCTCCGTTTGAGTCCTCATTTTCTGTTGGGTGACAAAATCCATACCTAGGAGGAAGCCACCCTCACATGGAGACCACTGCTGTGGTTTCTCATCCATGTGGATTCTCTGATGTACAATAAGGTCTGAGCTGCAGTTGAAACTTTTCTCATATTCAAGGCATTTGAAAGTATGAGTGTGAGTTGCTTGGTGCCTAATTAGGTTGGCACTGCGAGTAAAACTTCGCATGCATTCCAAGCACTTGTACGGCTTTTCCCCTGTGTGTACTCTCTGGTGTACAATGAGGTCTGATTTCTGGCCAAAGCATTTCTCACAGGCTCCACACTTATAGGGCTTCTCCCCAGTGTGAACTCTTTTATGTACAATGAAGGCGGAACGGTGTCGATAGCTTTTCTCACATTTATTACATTTGTAGGGCCTTTCACCTGTATGAGTCCTCTGGTGGCTAATGAGATCAGATTTCCCACTAAAAGCTTTTTCACACTCTAGACACTTAAACGGTTTCTCGCCTGTGTGAGTTCTTCGGTGCCTTATGAGGTTCGTGCTTCGACTGAAGCATTTATCACACTCATTACACAGGTATGGTTTCTCCCCTGTATGGCTTCGTTGGTGGACAAGCAGATCAGAGCTCTGACCAAAATTCTTGCCACAGATGTCACACGTATAGAACTTTTTACCAGCGTGCGTTCTCTGGTGTCCTGAAAGGGCTAAGTGGTGCCAGAAGCTCTTCTCACACTTGCTGCATTTATAAGGTTTTTCATAGTTGTGGATCCTCTGGTGTGAAATCAGATCTGAGCTTTGGATGAAGGCTTTCTCACACATATCACATCTATAAGGGTTGTCCCCAGGATGGTTCCTCTCACATGTAAGTACTAAGTTTTCACAATAGTTTTGTTCACGTTCAAGGCACTGGTATATCTGATTTTCTATTTGACTAATTTCATGTACATGAATAAAAATCTTTTTACCCTTCTGAGAGCATACATGATATATTTTTCTTTTTTGAGTTCTCTGATTACATCTCTCTTCTGAAGTGTACATTTTCTATGGCTCTCTCCTAGGCAGCTTTCCACTGGTCTCCTTGACCCATCACTGCTTTCACAGTCACTGTCTTGATATATCTGTTTCAATCCTTTCAGTCATAAGCAGTCTGCTTTCACCAGTTTCCAGCATCATATATATTAGTCTTTTACTCGGTATTTTCTAAACCTATAAGACAAATTAGAAGCATTATGTATATTTCTTTTTTTTAACAAGTTTTTTTTCTTTTAATATTTTTATTTGCAAGCAGAGAGATACAGACAAAGTGAGAGACAGAGAGAAAGAATTGGGCCTCTAGCCACTGCAAACAAACTCCAGACACCATTTGCAACTGGCTTACATGGGTACTGGGGGAATTGAACCTGGTCCTCAGGCACTGGAAGCAAGCGTCTTAACCACTGAGCCATTTCTCCAGCCCACATTATGTATATTTCTGCAATGAAGAAAAGAATCCTCACACCAAAAGCACTGCTGGAAAGACCCTAAAAGTTCTGTATCAGACTCCACCCATGACTAGACCTTCTAGATCCCACTTGCTCGATTATGCAAGTGCTTTCAGATTTTAGAGCTTCTGTACACTGGGATGTCCTGGGGGTAGGACTCAAGTCTAAACCCAAATCCTTTCATGGTCACAGTCACCTTATACATACAAACTGAAGGGAAATTCATATGGTACTTTTAATAATTTTGTGTCTGAAACAAATTATTTTCATTATGTGTGTCAATTTGTGTGTGTGTGTGTGTGTGTGTGTGTGTGTGTGTGTGTGATGCGTGTTCGTGTGAAGGCCAGAGGACAACTTTCTGAATGGCCTTACTTTCCATCTCATTTGAGGCAGGGTCTGTTTACCACAGGCATGCTGGGGTTATAGAAGCCTGACATAGCTTCTGGCTTTTACAAGGGGTCTGGGGACCCAGATGCAGGTACACATGCTTGGGTGACAAGCACTTTATCCATTAAGCCTTCTCTCCAGCCCACTATGTGGAATTTTAATGTCTGTTAAAGGGAAACCAACCACTCCCTTGGACTTGAGACCTGCTCCACCGGAAGGAATTTTTTTTTAAAAGACGTTAATTAATTAACTAGAGAGAAAAAGAAGGAGGGAGAGTATGTGTGTTTGAGTTATGGCCACTGTAAATGAACTTCAGATGCATGCACCACTTTGTGCATCCGGCTTTAAATGGGTCCTGGGGAAATCAAACCTGGCCTATCAGGGTTTATAAGTAAGCACCTTAACCACTGCACCATCTATCCAGCCCTCACAGGAGGGAATCCATGCCTGGTACTGAAAACCTAGTCAAAAGCCTATGGCTGGGGAGGTCATAAATCCTAAGGGATTAAATACTACCATTGTCTGGCTAAATGCTCATTTTACACCAACCAAACTGCCTTCTAAGAACTTATGTTTATGCCCATATATTAATGCTACTCTCACCTTTGGTTAAAGAAGCTTCTCTTGTCAGATGGGTAATGACCACTGGGATGGCTCAAAACTCACCTTAGTGCTGAGAAGAAATGACACTGGATTGTTTAGCATTAAATGACACACTTATATCACACACTCCAAGGCTCAGGAACCATTGTGGAGAGGTGGCAGAAAGAATGTGAGCACCAGAGGAAGGGGAAGACTCCTTACAATGCTGTCTTCAAGACACAAAATGGCCTTGACAGTCATGACCTCACAGTGGCTGGTACTACCTACAAAAAAAATCTGCATAATAGTAAAGGGAAAAAATGATGACATCAAAACAGAAGACAGAGTGCTGTACAGATGGCTCAGCAGTTAAGGCCCTTGCCTGCAAAGCGTAGCAACCTGGGTTTGCCCAGACCCAAGTAAAGCCAAATGCACAAAGGGACACATGCATCTGGAGTTTGTTTGCAGTGGCAGGAGGCCCTGACATGCCCATTCTCTCTCTCTTTCTTTAAATTAAAAAAAAAAATTTTTTTTTAAATAGAAGACAGACTAATTGGAAAGGGATTTAGTGGAGGGTGGATTTGGGGGCAGAAAATGGAGGTGATGAGAGGGGATTATCATGGTTTATTGTCTATACTTATAAAAGTTGTCAACAAAGTGTACAAAAAAGTAAGTAATAAGATGGCTGGATGTAGTAATGTGGGCATGCCTTTATCTTTAGAACTCAGGGAGGCTAAGGAAGCCTTCAGCCTTCAGACTGGGGCTACAGAGTGAATTCCAGGTCAGCCTGTACTAGGGTGAGATTCCGCCTGGGAGTGGGGTGGGGGAAGTAATATAAGCCAAGTGCAGTGAAATCCCAGCACTCATGCACCTTCTTGTGCACAAACCATTCACATTTTCTGAGCCTATCCTCTGTACTTGACTGCTCAAGACTTGTTCAGAGTCCACTTAAAATAATTAACTAAAATAATTTAACTAGTTACTGATGAATGTGAAAATCATGCAAAGAAACTACTAGAAAAAAATGTTAGAAGAAAATCTAACTCAGAACCACAACTAAGAAAAAACATGCAAACACACAGACACATTGGTGGCTCTGCGGGAACTTAGTATTTAAAGTGTGGTATTGATAAGCTGAACAGAATACTTTGGAAATCACGTGTTCTAAGTCTGATCAGATTATTCTGGAAGGCCTTGGGTGTACAGCATCCAGTTTGCTGCTGCCATTGAAGAATGGTCCAAAAAATGTGGAGTAATGTGGAGAAACAATTTTAAGAAATTAATTTTCCTTTCAAACAAAATACAATTTGGTTGTCAAACACACCTAGTTTACAATACTGTCTCCTACCACCATTAGTATAAAATCCAGTTCTTACTGCCAACATAATGTGGTACCTCTGCCTCTTTGGCACCTCAAAGCTTTTCCACATCTCCCTCTGTCTTAACAGTACTGTTCCTCCAAGAAGCTTCCCCTTTGATTCAAGTCACTGCCTGAAATTCACTGCTTCAAAGACACAGTACATCCTGACTGCCTGTTTGTCTCTCTTATGAGAACATACTATCTACTGAGGGTAAAAGTTAAGTCTTTCATTTACTATATAACATCTATAACATCTAAATACATTTGCTGACTCAATGAAAAAATATGAACAGGGCTGGAGAGATTGCTCAGTGGTTAGTGAGCTTAACTGCAAAGCCTAAGGACCCAGTTCAATTCCCCAGTACCCACATAAAGCCAGATGTACAAGGTGGTGCATGTGTCTGGAGTTCGTTTGCAGTGATTAGAGGTCCTGGCATGCCCATTCTCTCTATATGTATATATCCACCTCTCTCTCAAATATATAAAATATTTAAAAGTATATATGGATAAATACCAGAGCAAAAAAGAACCACCCTTGAATCTCCAGCAATAAACCAGGTTCTGCCTGAGCCCTGGCCACACATGTTATCAGGGTACCCTCCTCCAGAATTCTCCTCCCACCCCAGCCTAGGCATGTACAAGGTCAGGTGCTATCCTAAGCAGGGGTCCAAGCAGACAGGCTCAGTCACTGATTCAGAGTGCAAGGATAGCTTTTCAGTTTAAGGCTACATGGGACAATCGTCAGCATCTAAAGCATTACCTGAAAAATAAGCCTACTGTATAGGCCCTAGACTGTGTATTTCCTCACTGACTATTCACTGGCTACATGGACTATGTCATTTAATCTTCCCAAGAATCCTGTAAAACAGGTATTAGTACCTATGTCTGCATCTTTCAGATAGAAAATATGTCAACTCCTTAGCCAGGAACTCACAGCTAGTGAAATAGTAGGGCCAGGGTTTAAATATCCATCCTCAGGGACTGGAGAGATGGCTCAGTGGTAAAGGCACTTGCTTACAAAGCCTGAAGGCCTGGGTCTGATTTTCCAGTATCCAGTAAGGACAGACACACAGGTTGGCACATGCATGTGGAGGTTGTTTGCAGTGGCAAGAGACTCCAGAGCCTGCTTAAGCAGCAGGCCTTCTCTGTGTGGCCAGACGAGAAGCAACTGCCTGCAAGGAAGATGGCTTAGCAGTTAAAGGCACCTATTTGCAAAACCTACCCATGAAGTTACCACAAGCAAACAAGTGACTCAAGCGCCTGGCAAGAGACCTTGGTTTACCCATACACATACGTGAACACACAAGTGCAAATAAATATCTACTTTAAAAGAAAGCAATGCTGCGTGTCCAGCATGAATACACGGGCTTGCCATTATCAAGTAGGACATGCACCTTAACTGATAGGCTTAGGGCCCAGATTAATCACCACTGTGTTGGGGGCTATGAAAGAGTCATTCTTATTTCCCATGTCTCTCTACTCCAAAACTCACATTTATATAGTAACAACCTAGTACGCCACTTACCAAGACTCAAGTCTGTTTTCCTTGGGCACTAGAAGGTCTGTAATCCAGAAATACTCCCAACACTCAATTCTTCCCTCTCCTGAAGGGGAAAAAAATCAATAATGCAGAAGACAGCTGAGACACAGATTTACTGGTTTTTTTTTTTTTCTTTTTCTTAGCAAGCAGACCATTTAAACACTGGTTCCACAGACTGTTCAATCTGGTCAGCATTCTTTAACCATATTTTCACTAGTTCCCCCCTCTGCTTACATTGTTTCTGTTGCAAAAAGCAATTGCCAACAAGTCCCTTCCCTACCCCTCTTACACAAAATAACAAGACTCCTTCTGGCTGAGAAATTTTTTGACTTTGTAACCTAGTCTTTCCCCTGCTGTTTTTTGTATTATTTTATTTTTTCCACTGTTGGTTGCTGTGTTTTCGAGAAGGCTTCTCCTGTATCCAGGCAAGCGTCAATCAAACTCTATAAGCAGCCCAGCAGGCCTTGAACCCCAGATCCCCTGCCCCCACCTCCTGAGTCCTGGGATGACAGGTGAGCATCCACACCCATATCTGTACTTTCAATAACGAAAATCCAGGCTCCCTGCTTCCCACACTATAAAACCGCTACAAGACTATCATCCTCACCTCCAGGAGCACGGCACAGAAGTCCCTTCCTTCAACTTCCCACGGACCGTCTGAGCCAGGGCCGGCCCGACCTCCGGGGCGCCGGGTGGGCCCGCACCCTCACCCGCACCCCACGCCCGCCGTGGGCCGCAGTGACCCCGCCGCGGCCGGCACTGCCCCTCAGCCCCGAGCGGCACTTCCGGTTCCTCCCGCTACTCGAGCCCGGGCTTCCTCAGGCCGCAGGCGCCGTGGCGGCGGGACGACGCGCCCTGCTTCCGCAAGGAGGCCGGAAGCGAGCGTGGGAGGCCGTGGAGGTGCGGGAGCGCCTCGCCCTGGCCGCTCCGTGACGCCCTGGACGCGCTGCAGCCGCTTCCGGGCCAAGGAAGGCCGGCGACCCCGTAGCCTGGAGGCAGCTGGGAAGCGGCAGCTGAAGCTCCGCCCCTGTCACGTGCTCCGCCCGCTGGCCGCCTTGAGGCTCCTCCCTCGCACTTGGACCAATGGGGGACAAGGTTCATGGAAGGGGTGGAGCCTACGGGCGCCTGCGCAGGAGCGTTCCGGAGCGGGCTGGTGGAGGCGCGGAGCTGGACGCCGGCCTGCCTGGAGGAGGGAGACGGGGTTGCCTCTCGCGGGAGCGCCGCGCCGTCAGCTCTCGCTTCATCCTACAGCTGCCGCCTTCCGATCGCTCTGCTCCAGGCTATGAAGAATCAGGATGGAGGGCTGCAGAGATGGCGCAAGCCTGCAAAGCCCAAAGACACGAATTCGATTCCCCAGTGCCCACGTAAAGCCAGGTGCACAAGGTGGCGCATGCATCTGGAGTTTGCAGCGGCTGGAGGCCCTGGTGCACCCATTGTCTCTCTGCCTGCCTCTTTCTCGCTCTCTCACTCTCTCAAATAATATATATATATATATATATATATATATATATATATATATATATATATATATATATTATAATATTAAATATATTATTAAATATTAAATAATATATTTATATATTATATAATATATATATATTTTTTAATAAACAGGCATGCCTTAAATCCCAACAGTCAGGAGGTAGGAGGCTCGCGTGAGTTAGAGGCCAGCCTGAGGCTACATAGTGAATTCCAGGTCAGCCTAGGCTAGAGTGAGACGCTACTTCGGAAAAGCAAAACCAAAAAAAAAGAGCGACGGGAGCGGTTTCCACCGCTGATCCGGAGCTCACCCGAGGCTGGACCTGGGCAGAGAAGTCTCCAGACTTCCCAGGAAACCTCGGCCGAGGGTGGAACCCGGACCCGCGGGAAAAACAGCACTGTCCTGACGTTTTAGAAAAGAAGGGACCACCCACCGTGGCGACACAACCAGGAGTCTAGTGACCTTATTTCCAGTCTCAGCAGAGTGCAAGCGAAAGCAACCCGGAGAGCAAAATCTGCCCTCTCTGAGGCTCGAACTCAGGACCTTCAGATTATGAGACTGACGCGCTGCCTGCTGCGCTAAGAGGGCAACGATGTCTGTAAGTAGCACACGTATTACAGGAATGGATCATTTTCTTGTTTTTCTCCAGCCAGGTTGGAGACAACTGCTGATCCTCAGCAGTTCTTAGTGATAAGTCCAGACAGGCCAACATGGATTCCCTTCAGGTCCTCATGGGAGCCTCACACGCACAGAGCCACGGGGTGTCCTGAAGCAAGGGCCCCTCCTCGCCGCCGCCTGGCATTTCTTGCCTCTTTTTTCTCCTATTGTGCACCTTCGTTCCCTTCTGCATCGCAGTCCATTACTTACCATCCTCGGTTCGCCCTGTTGGAATAGGAAGCTGTCACTAAACGGCAATTGAAGGAAAGCAAGGTCCCCAAACGTGCCTGGGAGACAGATAAATTAGTGTCAACCTCGCTTTCCGTGTTGCTTGGAATATTCCCCTCAAAAGGTTGCACACTGTTTGATGAGGTCTCGTGTTTTCTTCACCCATGTCCCAAAAGTTCTGATAAGGACTTGATTCATATCATTTCACTGTGTCCAATAAGCCATTGTGATCCCAGTCTCGCTCAGAAAGCAGAATAAAAGTTTTAGCTGGTAATTGGCGAAGATAGACCCCAGGGCTTGGTGGCTGACCTGGAATTCACTCTGTAGTCTCAGGCTGGCCTCTAACTCCCAGCGATCTCCTACCTCTGCCTCCCCAGTGCTGGGATTAAAGGTGTGCGCCACCACGCCCGCTCTGTTTTAAGGTTTGATGCTTACAAATCCACCTGGAAACATCTGAAGACCGTGCAATCTCTGCAGAGTGCCATTTAGGCTCCCTCTTTCTGATCTGTCCTCTCTCTCACACACACAATGTTGCTGGTTTGTCGTGTTCCGAACTCTCCTGGAAACAAGCCACCCGTGTGCCCAGATCAGTGGATCTCCTTGAAACCTAGAGAGCTACCCCCGGTCCACGAACAGATCTGCCCGAGCCTCGGATCAGGCTCCATCCACATTTTGCCGCCGTCATTCCCATCGAGCACCCTGGGCCGCTTCAGAGATCGCTCCAAATCCCATCGTTAGCGAACGAATAAACGACATGCCCTTCAGCTGAGCCCTGAAAGACTGCAGGCTGAGCTGCGGTGACTGTAAGCGGGGCGGCAAGTTGACGGAGGGCCCGAGAGGTCTGCAGACCATCCCTCCACCAAGAGGCTGAAGGCAGCATCTTTGGAGGGAGGTACCGCGCGCGAGCTGGAGGAGGCCCAGGTCTCTCCTTCTGCCCACCGGGCTCAGGGAGGGCGCCGTGGTCGCTGCTGGGTCAGGAATCCAGGGTGTCCCCCTGGGCCGTGCCGCCATCCTGCGGGGAAGGTTCGTGCGGATGTCCTGTAAACTTGGATTTGCTGGGTGGAGGGCAAACCTCACAAAGGGTTCGTTTGAGCCTTGCGGAGCCTGGCGCGGGCGGGGATGACTGTCTCGGTGTCACCAGAACCCGCATTAGGAATGACTTTGTTCCCTTATACAGAATTTGATTTCTGTGGAGATTTAGAACTCAGAACAGAGCGAGGTTGAAACATTTTCCCCAGTTCCAAGGAGAGCTTGAAAATCAAAAACATTCCATCTGGCACGAGACTAATAGGTGTCATTACCTCTCTGGGGGAGCAGACGACATGCTTGCTGTCATCCGGCCGGTTAGCTCAGTTGGTTAGAGCGTGGTGCTAATAACGCCAAGGTCGCGGGTTCGATCCCCGTACGGGCCATCTGCTTTTCTGGCTTTTTAGTTAGAATGCACCATGAAATACACCCGATGAAGAAGGCAAACTGGAAGTTTCCATCTGGGGAAATAAGAAGCGTGGTCCCGACGCCTCCAGTGTCCGCCTCTGCGCTTGGCGGGAGGAGCTCTGTCCGTTTCTCTCCCCCCACGTCGCCCTGGACTTGATCCTGCGCTAAAGGAAGCGTCCACTGGACATTTGACTTGTGCAGTGGGTCGGTCAGGGCGAGAGCGTTTCTCATCTTGAGCGCTCACCCTCTGGTACTCCGGTGGGGTGGCACTTACCATGAAAAAAGAGCCTTGGAGGAGGGTCTAGTGACGGCCCCCAGACAGCCCAAGACAAGAGAGAGTTAACGGGAAAACTGGTTTCCCCAAGATTTCAGACTCTGGAGTGGAGGAAAGGGAGTGCCAGCTGGGGAAGTCCGCCGTCCCACCAAGATTTTGTTTTTTGGTAATCAAACCAAAATACAGACGCTTGCTTCTGCTCGGTTTCGAACCGAGGACCTCTCGCGTGTGAGGCGAGCGTGATAACCACTACACTACAGAAGCCACCGTGACACTGTCCTTCCAGTTTTCTTTCCTCCAATGAACGATGCCTTTGTTTTTAAATGTTTTATTCATTTTCAAGCAGAGAGAGAGAGAGAGAGAGAGAGAGAGAGAGAGAGAGAGAGAGAGAGAGAGAGAGAGAGACCATCTTGTGGGTCCTGAGGAATTGAGGAACAGGCACTGGAGGCAAGGGCCTTAACGGCGCGTTTTGTTTTGAGGCAGGGTCTCACTCTAGCCCAGGCTGACCTGGAGCTCGCTGGGTAGTCTCAGGCTGGCCCACCTCTGCCTCCTCAGCGACAGGATTAAAGGCGTGCTTGTGTGTAGCATCATGAACACCAAGGTCACTCTGTCTGGAAGACAGTATTGCAAGCATTCCTCCCCCATCTTTGGCTCTTACTTTCCACCATGTCTATCACAGTGGTCACTGTGGTGGTTTGATTCAGATGTCCCCCTCCAATAAACTTGTGTTCTGAGTCTTTGATCCCCAGGCGATGGCAGTTTAGGTATTGTTGGCGGCGGGCTGATGGGGGTTCTGGCCAGCTTCCCCTTGCCAGGGCTTGACACTCTCCCGCTGCTGTTGTCCACCTGATGGTGGCCAGGAGCTGGTGTCCAGCCTTTGCTCATGCCATTGCTGGACTGTGCAGTAAAGAGAAAGTCAACGTTTCGACATTTTCTTATAATTATAAGAAATTTATAAGAAAATTATGGTCTTGTCCAGTGTAAAGCTGGAGGATGTGGGCATCGATCCCACTGCCTCTCGCATGCTAAGCGAGCGCTCTACCGCTTGAGCTAATCCCCCTGCCTCTCACTTCACTTCCTAACGTCTCCCTGAGCCCAGAACGCTGTCAAAGCCCTTAACGTGGAGCTATGGGTCCACTTGCCCGTTGTCTGCTTAAAGCCATTTGTTTTGCACAAGAAAAGGGAACTAGAAGGAAGTGGACATTGGACATTAGACATGTTTCTGCTTCCAAATCCCACGTCCCAGCCAGAGTCGTGTCCCTAGAGGAAGCAGGGTTATTTTAGGTTCTGCAGCTCTGGCTAAGAAGCACGTGAAAGTGGAAAGCGCCTCCACCAGTGCAAAAAGAGTCCCAAGTAGATCCTGTTTCCGCCCGGTTTCGAACCGAGGACCTCTCGCGTGTTAGGCGAGCGTGATGACCACTACACTACGGAAACAAGCCGCACTGTGGTGTCTCCATCTTGTGAGGGTATGCACGTAACACTTAGCACCTGTTTGGCAAAGGATATACTGAACCAGCTAACGATAGCAGTAAAACAGTGGAAAATAAACCCCCACCAAGAATATCCAGCTGTCCAGAGTGAGGACCTCACTCTGACGTCCTCTCTGCTGTTCCCAGCTGTGAGCACACACCTCACTTGTGATGCCCCTCACCCCAGTGCCCTGATGCGTGCTCAGCTCTCACGCAAGGGGCTGGAGAGATGCTTTGTTTGGATTTTATATAAACTCTCCACGCAGGAGTGAAAGGCTGAGGGTGATACCTCAGGAAATAGTTTGTGCCATCGTTGGGCTCACAGGTGAACAATGTCTTGCCGCCCTAAGTCTGGCATTTCCAGGGAAGAGCCGTGGGCTGCTGTACTCTGCAGCCACGTCCTGGATTCTGAATGAGGCTTTTCTCCACAACACTATGCTGCTGCCTGGCTGTACTTTTAGGGAGTGTATCTGTAATGGAAGATTATGATATTGCTAAAAGCACTACTGAAGGAATATTACTCAAATTTGGAAGATTACTTGGAGACAGAGAGCAACTGTCTGAGGTCTGTGACCACAAGCTTAGGACGAGATAACAGGACTGAGGATGCTTGCTGTCACTCCTCTGTGTCTTTGGGGTTATCTGTACTTCCAGAAACCATTGTAAGCCAAATGCAACTTGTGACTTGCTTTTGATAACTGGCCCTGACTTTTTTTCTTTGTTTTTTTTCGAGGTAGGGTCTCACTCTAGCCCAGGCTGACCTGGAATTCACTATGTAGTCTCAGTGTGGCCTTGAACTCATGGCAATCCTCCTACCTCTGCCTCCCGGAGTGCTGGGATTAAAGGCGTGAGCCACCACACCCGGCTTTTTTTTTTTTTTTTTTTTTGGGGGGGGGGGTTGGCCCTGACATTTGAGCTGTAAATTCTATAAGTTTTGATCTAGAAGGAAGGTAGAGGAGATGAGAAGAGAGGCTTATGTACATTTCTCTGGAACCCATTTTAAACTTTGAGCTTTCTTGTGTTCTACCTGATTTGCTAATTTATCTGCATGATGCCATATACACATCTCTGTACCCTATAAAATCCCTTTGTAACCGGGGCTTGTGGCCAAAGTTTCATCTATGCTTGGCCTGCCGACATAAATTCCCAAATTCAAACTCCACTCTCCTCTTGCTATAAAGGCTTTGTCACAGGGAATTTCTATAACATATCTACTGATGAAGCAATGGCAGTCAGCCAGGCTGGGCTCGGGTTCGAGCCAGTAGCTGAGAAGCAGTTCTCCTTAAGAAGGGAATGTTAGGTGTAATGGCATGGGAAGGAAACTGAACTACAAGACAGACATTTTCATTCCATCTAAATCACTACTTTCAAGTTTTTCCTTGTGTGCAGGCCAGGACTGAAGGAATGGGTCACCACACCCGGCAGCTTTGAATTCATCGGGTCAGTGATCTGAAATAATCAGGACATAATCCTTATATTTATTTATGAAATAAATATCTAACCCCAAAATCCCCAACAGGAAATTTTGACCAATAGCTTCACAGTACTAAAATCATACAAATGGGGACTGGAGAGATGGTTTAGCGGTTAAGACACTTGCCTGCAAAGCCTAGGAACCTGAGTTCGATTGGTACATGCTTCTGCAAGCAAATAAAATATCTAAACACACATACAAATGGCTTTATTGTAGCAAAACGAGTGCGAGCTCACTGCCCCCCTCCCCTATATTCATTGTTACATTCTTCAGGCCACAGATGGCTATGAGATAAGAAACTACCAGAGCTTTGAAGTTCAGTGAGACAAAAGAAGTAATTGCTTCAACTGTGATAAGGAAATTAGGAGACAAGGCCAGAGAATACCTGGGGAGAATATCTGAATTTCCTGAGACCTATTGTAAAAGTGTGAACTACTAGATAATGGTAATTTGCATAATGTCACATACCCTACTCTGTACTGACTATAAAATATCTTTGTAACTGGGGTTCATGGCCAATGCTTCATTTATGCTTGGACCCACGGGCCCGGGTGAAATTAACTCCCCTCTCCTCTTGCTGTAAAGGGTTTCTCTGGTTATTACTGGAATATTTCTACAACAGCTTCAAGAAAGTGGATTATTATGGGTAGAAAGTCAAGGGTAGTTACTCGGTGGCCCCATGACTGGTCTTTGCACAGGCTTACTTCTCTTGTTGGTTACTTTAAGTGCCCCAGCCTCACACTATCCAAGGAAAAAGTCAAGAGAGGCAAAGCAAGCAGACCCCGTTAGCGTCCTGTTCCTTGTGCTCCCAAGGTATTTCTCTCATCCAATCACTAACAGGAGGAATCAGACTCTAGGTTAATTAGTTGACATCCTTGGTTCTGTGCAGTGGGTGACTCCTCACCAACAAGGCAGGGGAAGCAGTTTCTATTGGAAAGGAGGAATGTGGCCAATGGTGGTGGTCACTGGTGGTGGTCCAGTCAAGCAGTGCTGACCCACTCCCCCAAAGAAAGTGAAGAGTGATGAGATTCCTTACATTAATCCACATCTGGTTGAAACAAACCATAATCTTTGCAGAGACAGATGCACACTTGTGCTGGGTACTTAGAAACAGCAGCAATGACCTTACTCACCATGACACACTGCCTTACAAGTCAGTGCCACCTGAGTTTGGTTGTTGCTAACACCATACATCCCCCGATCCTATGACTGACAAAATGACAAGAACAGTTTCTGGATCAAAATCTCTAACTAACAAGAGGATCACAATGCAGAGATCTGAAGTTATGTGTGAATAGTGAAGACTCCACCCACCTCCATAGGAGAGGGAAGGAGCCTTAAACTCTGGAAGTGTGCAATTTCTGTTGCCCAATTTACCTACAGGAAGTAGGTCTCACTGCTTCCCAGGCTGGTCTGTGAAGTTTCTCCAGTAAAAGGCAAGATGCCACATCAGGAAAAGTGCCTCACAGACATCCAAGCTGTCCATAAGACTGGTGCCAACAATATCCAACTCCTCAGGAAATGTCAGATCACGGGCAAGCATGTACTCACCATACTGAAGACTCCTAACATCTAGTCAGAGCAGCAAGGTTTAACTAACAGTTACAAGAAAATCAGAGAAGCACTAATCCAGAAATACAAGACAAGGTTCTTGCCACAGGCATGGAAACTCTGGAGAGGAAGGGGCGTCTTCATGGAATCATATTTGACTAAATCTTGAAGAGTACACATAGGTGACCTTGTAAAGAAGGGAGTAAACAGCTGGGGATTCTGGCTGTATAAAGATTAAAATCTCAAAAGGCTTGGCAAAAATGAGGACAGCTCCATATGACAGAACCACAGTGTGAAGTGATCCAGGGAAGAGGGATGGGAGGTGGGTAATACACTGCCAAATCATTTTAGATCCACTTGTTCATTTGTCTTTCCTACTATTTTTTTAAATATTTTATTTATTCATTTTCAAGCAGAGAGAGAGAGAGAGAGAGAGAGAGAGAGAGCGCACCAGGGCCACCACCTTGTGGGTCTGGCTTATGTGGGTCCTGGGGAATTGAACCAGAGGCCTTAGGCACTGGAGGCAAGTGCCTTAACTGCTTAGCCATCTCTCCAGCCCACAACCATTTTTTATAAGATGGGTGTTGAAAGGCTGGGGAGATGGCTCAGCAATTAATTTAATGCAGCCTGCCAGCCAGGGTGCAATTCCCAAGCCACCCATGTAAGCCAGGCACGAAAAGTGGTGTGTCTGTGTTTGCACCAGGAAGAGGCCCTAACTGCCCCCCTGCCCACCCACCCCCCAGACACACACAAAAGATAGGGTTGCTAGCTTATAAACATTTTATCAAGGCAAGGAATTATCCTCCAGACCTTCCGGAGGAAGATGAAACTTATTTTCTGAATAATATTCCATCTGTCCATGGTGACACAGGCCTGTAATCCCAGCTTCCTAGGAGGCTGACACAACAGGGTTGCAAGTTTAAGGCCTGCCTGGACTACAATGAGCTCAAGATTAGCCAGGCAATTTAGTAAGACACTTTCTCAAAACAGCAAAGGTTAAAAACAGGTTTGGGGATACCAGTCAGCAGAAACTGACAGCACAAAGAACGGCCTAAACTTGCCCAATGACTCCCACCTGTAAAACAAAACCCAGGACATAAAAATAATGTATTTTATTCTTCTCTATAAATATTTGGAATTCCCCAACCCAGTCTGAACTAACTCCTCTTTGTTTTTCCTAAATACAAAGGAATTTGCCTCTATCCTCACCTGAGTCAATAGATAGTATAAGACTGCATAAACTAGCCAATATCATTCTTAGAGGTTGAACATAAGAGGCTAAGATTCCCCCTGGGAAGAGATAGGAAACAGCCTATGTACAGCAGTTCTGGGGGCAGATGAAGTCATCTATAAATGGATGAGGGAGGCCTGCAATGCCTCCACGGCAGTCTCCAGCAGTCTCTCTTGGAGGTCTTGCCATCTCGAGGTGGACGAAACCGGAGAGGACCAGTCCATGTAAGGGGCTTCCTGCGCATCAGGAAGACTGTTTCTCCTGGCACTCTGTAGGTGCTGGGCCTCCAAAGATCCTGGCAAGAAGGCCCCGATTGGAGCGTGCCTGGTCCTGAGCAGCAGCCAGGCGAGCCCGTTCCCGCCCACCGGGCCGGGCTGCTTTCTGGGCTCTCAGCTCCTGCTCAGTGGGACGTTGAGCAAATGTCCAAGAGCCATTGGGGCGGGCAGGGTCTCCTTTAGCAGCCAGGAAATGTTGTCCGCGCTCCACACTTCGAAGATAGAAATCAGTCTCCCGTTTGGCTTGGGCAACTTCGACTCTCAGGCGCTGCCTGCGCACCTGGCGTTCAAAGGCCAGGTGCTCACTGAGGTGGGACCATGTAAACCTGTGCAGGTACTGTGGGCAGAGGGACAGGAAAGCTCAGGAAGGGGCAGTGTGAGGAGGGAGGAGGAACACTAGAAGCATGGCAGAGCCCAAACCTCACCTTGAGGTTCCACAGATCGTAACGGAAGGGGCTGCGCCTTCGGGCACCCATGGGCGTGTTGTGCAGACTGGCCGCCACTCGCTTGGCCACTCGCTTGTCCCGGAACTCCACCCAGCCTTCTGTATAGTCCTTGCTATACCTGGACCCTTTCTTTGCCCCCGAAGCCGCCGCTGCTTTCTTCTTTTTGCGTTTCACGAACTGATCTGCGGACCAGAGATGAAGAAGCAGTCAAGAAGCCTGACACCTTAGCCTCTAGGATGACCTGTTCAGTCATGACACCCAAACCTAGAGGTGCCACAATGTGTCATACGTCTTTCCTCCCTCTGACTCCTCTCATCACACTATTTATAACAACACCAAGCCCGCCCCAGCTTTCTGGAGGCTGAGTAGGAGGATCACCGTGAGTTCAAGGCCAGTCTGGGTCTACAGAGTTCTAGGCCAGCAGCCTGGGCTAGAGGAAGATTCTGCCTCTAAAGCAAAAAAACAAAACAAAACAAAAAGGCCGTGCAAGGTGGTGCACACCTTTAATCCTAGCACTCGGGAGGCAGAGGCAAGAGGATCCCTGTGAGTTCGAGGCCAGCCTTAGACTACAGTGAATTCCAGGTCAGCCTGGGCTAGAGTGAGACCCTACCTCAAAAAAACTTGAAATCTACAAGTTCTGGAGGCCAAAGCAGAAGGATCGAGTAAGTTCGAGGCCAGCCTGAGGCCATAGAGTTTCAAGTCAGCCTGAGCTAGAGTTGAGACCCTGCTTCAAAATAATGATGATGAAGATGATGATGCTGAGGTAGGAAGATCGCTCTGAGTTCGAGGCCAGTCTGGACTAGAGCGAGACCCTGCCTCAAAAACAGCAAAGAATAAGTAACTCCAACTCCATCCCAGTTAGGACGGAAGGGCTAAACACCCGTTGTTTCTGCACCCTCCGCCTCCCCCCCCCCCCC
>PVHP010029281.1:0-22416 GCA_004024765.1 Zapus hudsonius
CGTGCGCCACCACGCCCGGCTAAATTTTCATACTTCTTAAACTCTTGTGTTATTATTTCTTATTGCTGTGACAAAATATTGACTGAAGGAAATTAATGGAGGAGAGATTTATTTTGGCTCACAGTTCTGGAGAGTATGTCATGGTGGGGAAGGCAAGGTGACTGGAGCAGCTTAGTTGGGGAGTTCAAGTGTGGCTTGTTCCCATCTCGACAGATCAGGAAACAGAGAGCTTGAGCCAGAACAAGACATGGAAGTCACTTTCAAGGCCTGCCCCAGTGACCCTACTTTGTTTAAGGAGGCTATAGTCCTAAAGGTTCCACGGCTTTCCAAAACCAGCACCACCAATCATGAACCAAGTGTTCACACACGTGAGCCTATGGGTGACATTTCACATTCAAACCTTAACAACTCTACTATTGGGTTCTTGTGCTTCCTTGATTTCAGTGTCTTGAAGTCTTTGTAAGAGCTCTTTCCATTTGCATAGACCTACAGAATGCTCACTAGTAGATTATACTCTCATGTGTCTCCAAAGAAAAGAATCTTATACAATAGAACTAAGACTAGAGATTGTTGGGATTCCTGGCTTATTATGAGCCGTCTGTAGAGCTAAAGGTAGTATTATCAGAAATAAGTAGTCAACTACTGATTCTATACTTTCATGTGCTACTGGCAACTCATCTCACTGCTAGAATTGTTAGGTCATAAGTTTTAGTATATTACATTTACATTTAAAAATGTTTTATTTGGTCTGGAGAGATGGTTTAGCAGCTAAGGCATTTGCCTACAAAGCAGAAGGACTGGAATTCAATTCCCCAGGACCCACATAAAGCCAGATGCACAAAGTGCTGCATGTGTCTGGAGTTTGTTTGCAGTGGCTGGAGGAGGCCCTGGCACACCCATTCTCTCTCTCTCTCTCTCTCTCTCTCTCTCTCTCTCTCTCTCTCTCTCTCTCAAATAAATATTTTTTAAAACAGAGTTTAAAATATTTTATTTATTTGCAAGCAGAGACAGACAGATAGAAGAGAGAAAGAGAGCATGAGCAAGAGAGATAATGGATGTTCCAGGGTGTCCAGCCATTGAAAAGGAACTCCAGATGCATGCACCACTCTGAGTATCTGGCTTTATGTGGGCACTGGGGAATCAAATCTGGGTCCTTAGGCTTTGTTGGCAAATGTCTTAACTGCTGAGCCATCTCTCCTCTCTCTATATTTACATTTTTGTTTGTCTTGATTTTTTAATTTCCTTTTGGTATCTTCTTTGATCTGAGTAGTCAAGATGATGTTATTTAATTGTACATATTTGCGAATTTTCTCCATTTCCTCCTGTTTTATACTTTAATTCATGTATCCTCGGGAATGTTCATTAGGTCTTCAGAATAGTATGAATTCAGTTGCTAGTGCTTGGAATGTTTTGTATCTGTTGTCTATTTGGCAGGTCTGGACTATCATATTTGTTCCCTTACTGATTTTCTGACTGGATGAACTATCTATTATTAAATGTCAGAAACCAAGTCTCCTACTATTATTGTATTGCTATCTATTTCTCCCTTCAGTTCTGTAAATGTTTTTGTTATAAATTTAGGCACATTAATTTTGGGTGCATACATATTTGCAATTGTATCTTCTTCAAGATCTTCTCCCTTTATCATAACATAGTGACTTTTTGCCTTTTGTGTCTAATTTTGATTGACAGTTTGCTTTTTCCTGATATGAGGATAGCCCCTCTGCTCTCTTTTGGTTATCTTTTGCAGCTTTCTTCTTTGGCGATTTCTTCATTTTTTTATAGTTTTATGCTTTAATTCATTTATCTTTTGTCTATCTACTGGAGGCTTTTAATTTGTGGTTACCATGGGCTTACGTGTAACATTTAATGATTGTAATAAGTTACTTTAAGCCAATAACATTTTGCAGGTGTAGTATGTGCTTGCACACATGGTGTATATACAAATGCACTAGAAGGCATGCAGAGGCCAGAGGAGAATGTTGAGTGTCCTTTTTCTATTGTTCAGCCATGTACCTCCTTGAAATGGAGTCTCTTGCTCTCTGAATACAGAGCTGCCACTGGCCTACATTGTTCTTCAGTCTCTGCTCCCTATGAGATGGGTTACAGACATGTGTAGCCATGCCCAGCTGTTTATGTGGGTCCTAGGGTATTCAACTTAAGTGGTCTCAAGCTCTCTTGAGCCTGCAGGCTTCTGGAAAGTGCTCTAACCTGCTAAGCCATCTCCTCTGCACTGCCAATAACACCTTAACTTCAGTAACATCTAAACTTTGTACACTTCTCCATTCCTGCGTTTAAGCTATTTATGTCACATTTTGCATGACTTTGTATTATATTATTATTAAAATTATTGTTATATTATTTGCTATAGTTATTTGTTGGACTTACATATTAACTTTTATTTTAAAATCAAAAGTGATTTATACGCCTTTACAACGTCAAAGTCTTCTAAATTTGACTATATTTTTTAATTGTGATTTTTATGCTTTCATAGTTTTCATATTGCTTGGTGTCATTTTGTTTCAACTTAAAGATCCTAGAGGTGACAAAATCTATCAGGATTTGTTTGAGACTGTCTTTAGCTCATTTCTGAGTTTCAGCTTTACATATTTCTGGCTGGCAGCTTTTTTTTTTTCTTTTAGTACTTTGCATATGTAAAGTTTCTGCTGAGAAACCCAATGATGGCCTGTGGAGGTAGCTTTGTATATAATGAGTTGCTTTTCTCATGCTGTCTGCAAAATTCTTTTTGTTTTTAACTTTTATTATCTTGGTTTAAATGTCTTGGGATAATTTTCTTGGGGTTGATCTTCCTTGAGACCTTTTTGAATTTTATGAACCTGGGTGCCTGTATATTGCCTGAGAATTGGTAAGTCTTTAGTCATTGTTTCTTTAAATAAGCTTTTGGCTCTGGCTCTCTTCTGCTGACAATTCAAAACTATGTTCATTAATTCAGTTGTTTGTGTCCCACAGGCCTCATATGTTTCCTGCATGCTCTTTCATCCTTTTACCTTCTTGTTCCTGTAAGTGGTTTAAATGACTTGTCTTTGAGTTTGATTTTTTTTTAATCCACATAATTAAATTTATTGAAATTAAAACAACTGAACTTCAGTACTGCCATTGTCTTCTTTAGTTGTCAGATTATATTTGGTTCATTTTTATTGTTTTATCTCTAATTTCTCATTTTGTTTTTGTGTTGTTTTCCTACTTTTGTGTAATTGTCTATGTGTGTTGTTGTGCACCTCACTTAGTTTAAGATGAGTATCTTGATTTATTTCTCAGGCATTTTGCAGGTCTCCATTTCTTTGCTGTTAGTTATTGACATGTTTGCCTGATTTTTGGAAATAAATGATTTTATTTCTAAAATTTGTGTGTATGTGTGTGGGTGTGAAAGAGTACATGCTTATTACCACTTTGCATCTGGCTTTACGTGGTGAATTGAACCCGGGCCAACAAACTTTATTAGCAAAGGCCTTTAACCACTAAGTCATCTCCCCACCCTGGGTAATTTTTATATATGGTGGTCTCTGCACTTAAAGAAGTAATACTTCTTTCAGTCTTCATAGACTGGCATAAAGCAGGTGAAGATGACTATTGTGTCCTCAGGCTGATGGTATTGCCCCTGGAATCAAAGTCAAGTGGGCTGAGAGCTAGGCCAGGCTGCTGCTAGTGGATCCACAGTGGGGTGTGGGGTTGGCAGACCATTACTTGGAGCTCAAGCTAGGGTGGCTTCTGTCTGGTTCCCTGAATGGACCTTGGCCAGTAGGGCTACCATAGAGACAGGGGCCTTTCAGAGTCCACAAGCAGGACTGTCCAGGTGCATGGATGTCTGTGGTCCCAGGTAAAGCTCCAGTAGGTCTTCCACCTGTCACTGGGTGGGCAGGATAGGCCTCACACTGTGGCTAAGCATACTTCGAACCAAATCAGAAAGTCTGTTTGAGCCGGGCATGGTGGCACACACCTTTAATTCCAGCACTGGGGAGGCAGATGTAGGAGGATTGCCATGAGTTCAAGGCCACCCTGAGACTACATAGTGAATTCCAGGTCAGCTTGGAATAGAGTGAGACCCTACCTCGAAAAAAGAAAAAAAAAAAAAAAAAGAAAGTGGTCCTGGGACCAAGGTCAGAAGGAAAGCTTGCAACTTGGAGTATAGATGGTCTGTCTCTTGGTGGGTCCCTAGCAAAAAATACTACTCCCAGCACATATATGGGAGGGGCTGGAGCCAAGTAATGGGCCATAAGCTCCAGAGCCAGGGCCAAAGTCAACAAGGACTATTAACTAAGGGTGTGTCTATTCTTAGGTTGGATGGTATTCGTGGGAGGATCAAAACTAAAAAGCCCTGTAGCCAAGTGCACACTGGGGACAGTGCTGTTTCAGGTTTGCCAGCTAGCCTACTATCCCCATAGCCTGCTTTCTGTTTGGTCTCCACTGAGGGTTTTCCAAGGACCTACTTGGATCCCAAAGCTCTTGCAAAGGCACTTTGTCCATGAATGACAGACAAATTATTGTTGTGTTTGTGGAGGGGTGTCCAATTGTTACAGATTCAAGTTCTTGGTTTTATGACAAGGAGAAATTCGGCTCTTAAATGACGACAGATGAGGCAAAGGAGATTTATTGAGAAAAAGGTGGAAATGCCCTAACGTCTCAGGGTAAGCATGCTTACCTTAAGCTGATATCCAAAGAAGAAAAAGAAAGGGTGGGGGAGGGAGGGAGGCTGGGGAGGTGGCTCAGTGGTTAAGGCACTCACCTGTAAAACCTAACAACCCAAGTTTGATTCCCCAGTACCCACATAAAGCTAGATACACAAAGTGTCACATGCATCTGTTTGCAGTGGCTGGAGGCTCTGGCATGCCCATTCTCACTGTGCCTCTCTCTGCTTGTAAATAAATAAAAGAAATATTTAAAAAGGGAAAGGGGGAATGGGAATGTTATACTTTTTGGAGTTATAACTCAGAAAAGCAGGGAGACCTCACAAGAGATAAACATTCCTCCCACCTCCTTAGCATGTGGGTAGGTAAGGGGTGCTCTCTTGACAGGTAAACAAATGACTGACAGGCTCCACATAGAATGAAAGGCTTTGTTCCTCTGGTCAGGAGTAAGGGCTCTTCCCTAGAGAGGGGCCATTCAGATGTTACCAAGGAAACTAGAGGTGGGATCCACCCTTCTGTGACCTTTAAGTCTAGTGTCTGTCTACAATACAATCAGGGAACCTCCTATACTGCCTGCCACCTTGCTGATAACACTCTCCACAAAAGAACCAACTTTGGGTTTCATTCGTTTTTTTTTCAGATGTTTTTCTATTCTCTGTTTTATCAATTTCACTATTATTTCTTAGGCTGGCTGCACTGGACTTATTTTACCACTATCTTGAAGTGGAATGTTATTGATTGATTTCAGACTTTTAAAAATATAGGCATTAAAAGCTGTAAATTTACTGGTGAACAATCAAGTAGCTGTGCTTCAACAATTTTCCTGTTTTTTGTGGCCCTTTCATAGGTAACTTTTGTCACCTGCTTTTTTGGCCTCTTTATAAGCCCTGTATTTTTTTTTATTAAGTAGAAACTGTGCATGGACACATCATGTGTTGGTACCATCATCTCCCTCCTCCCTGCCCCCATTCCACTGAGGGCCCTCCTTAGTGGGATTGCTGGTATTCACCATGGGGTTGTGGGTTATGAGTTGTGAGGGCAGCAGTGAGTCATTGTGGGGTGAGGGGGGCAGTGCCTCCTTCCCACCTGTGGCTCTTGCAATCTTTTGGCTCCCTCTTCTGCAAAATTTCCTGAGCCCTGGTAGGTGTGTTTTAAGTCTACTTTACTGTGGAGCTCTCAGCAGCTTCTGGATTTGGTACATTTTGAGTATTCACAGTATGTCTCCATCACTCTGGCTCAAGTTGTTGGGCTCACTGTGGAACAGCACTCTAGCTCATCTTGCCAATTCCTCTGTGGTTTCACCCAGGCCCTAGCAGATGTGTGAGAGGGGTTTTATCTCCTGACAGGGAGTCAGCTATCTTTTTTTTTTGTCTTGTTGGTAGATGTTGGTTGTCATTGGATCTTGATGCCTTCTGAAATATAAAAACAGATTCTCAACAGAGAGTGAGATCAGCTAGGTTAAAGGATAATTTAGAGAGATTTTGTTGGGTATAGCTTCACTTTTGGCCAAAGACTAGTGGGGGCTTCTCATTGGAGTCCATAATCTTGATATCCATAGGATTCTGACTGTTCCCAGTTACAGCTATGGGTTCCTTTCCACTGAGCAGATAGATTTCTTAGCCAATCAGAGAGGCAGGTGTGCCATGACTTAGCCAATCAGAGAGTGCAGGTGTTTATATCTTGTCAGGCTGGTTGCTTTTGTATAGCCGTGCCCCCTGCTTGTTCCCAACATTGCTGGCCATTTCCCCCCAACATTTCATGTAGCTCTTTCCAGAAATATATGGGCTAACCATCTGGGAACTGGCTTCCTTCCAGATTCCAGCCAGACCTCTCAATGTTCTGTGTTGGCAGCATGTGGTGTAGTAAAGCAGTAGGGTCTTACCTTTTACCATGTATTTTTAATTTTTTTAAATTTTCAAGCAGAGAGAGAGGAGGAGGAAGAAGAAGAGGAGAAGGAGGAGGAAGAAGAGGAGAGACTGAGACTGTATGGGTACACCAGGGCCTCTTGCCACTACCAAGGCACTCCAGATGCATACGCCACTAGCATGTCTCATATATTTTGTCACTGTTGTTGAGAATTCAACAATTTAGGCAATATAACAACTGCATGTTGATTCTTCTGCCTTCCCTAGTGACTTGACTAGTGAACTTTGTCTCCCCACAGTGTGAGGTCTCTGCTGCTAGTCCTCTTAGGGGTTCATAGTCATCTCGGAACTGTCTTTGACAGTCTCTTCCCTGATATCTCTTAAGTCTGCTATCTTGGTCAGTTTCATAACCAACTGTTAGTTTTCTCTAATTATTATCTTAGTGCTGTTTCCCACAATGCTTTGGAACACAAATTGCTCCACAGTCTAATCCAGCTTATTTGCACAGGTGGTTTGGCCAGCAAGTCTTTGAAGTTTGTGCTCATCTTGATGATCTCTCTTTCTGGTTCTGCTTGGTAAATCAGCTTGTCTATAGTGTGGCTTATTGCTCTAATGAAGCTAATTTCACTCTTCATAATTAGTTACTATAAAAAACTCCATTTTTCCTGCCAAAGCATCCTTAGCCTTGAACTTCCCATATTCTGTTTCAAAAAAAAAGATACAGTTCCTTTGAGAAAAGTTTCGTACCCTTGTGTTTTCTATTCCCCTCATAGGCAGAATGTCTGAGCCCCTGAACTAGATAAGGAGTGGGTATAGTGGCCTGGAATGATATCCTTGCTTTACATGTCAGGATCCTAGGTGGAGGTGGTCTTCTCTCTGCTTGCATCTCCCCAAATGGAATTTCTACCCTATGAACAAAGTGGGGGAAGAATGATGACGAGGGCTCCAGTATCCTTGGCCTGCTATACTTGAAGTAACCTTGATGAATAGGAGCTGGAAGGAGGGAGGGAACACTCAATATCTTGGCCACAGCTGCCAAGTTTGAGCCTCTGTAATTGAGTGCTGGGGGTTGCGGTGGGCTGGTTGCCTATTTCTCGTGATGAGATGCTATATCTCTCAACTAGGAGAAATAGTCTTAGTTTTTTGGTCACATTCACCCAAAGTGGATTTTTTTTCAGACCTTCAGAGAAGGGAACAGGGAGGGGACCAAACCATGGTTCAGATGCTATAGACTCTTGCTCTTTTTGTCTATTTAGTAGGTCTTCTTGAATACATTTCTTTACTTGCTATGGTACTTCACATAATTTCCAGGCTTTTCCTGGCTGTTTTTAGAATATTCAGCAGTTATGGATATTTCTTTAGTCCATGAAGCTCCTCACACTGCCATTCTGGAATTGGGGCCTTACTTTATTGTAAATACTTTGGACAGAGGGTTAGCAAACTTTTGTTAAAGGTCAGATGGTAAGCATATTTTTATTCTGGGAGAAATACAGTCTTTTGCAGCTATTTATATATGCCATTGTAGTACTTAGGAACATAGACAGGTAGCTACAGACAGTACAAAAAAAGGTGTTCCTGGGTTCCAGTAAACAGACAGTGAGATAGATTTGGCCCATGGGCCACAGGTTGCCGACCTCTACTTTAGATTAGTAGAACATAATATAGGCAGAGATGATGACTATGACAACACAATTATCAGTGCTCTCAAAGAAAATGAGATGAGTAAACATTATGTAATAATTTCCTATTATTTGAGTCTTTATCATATTGTTCATCCAAACATCACTGGTCTATCAACAGAACATGGATGTGTATACACTAATAATGAAATAAAAAACTCAGTCATCTTTAATGTTATTGCTTGTCAATTAAATAAAATCCATAATTTTACCTATGTTTTCATTGTAATGACAAATGAATATAACAGTTAAAAAGGTAGGATATATTTAATAGTCTGTTAGTTTGATTTATAAACTTTAAATATTTATGCATTTGAGTTGTGGCCTCCATTTGTACTCTGAGCCTTGAAAATATTAGAACTAGGATTGCATTTAATAATAATCACAGACAGTCATACATTATATATACACACATATATATTACATTATATTATAATGATCTCAGTGTCCTTGTCTTTTTTATTTGGAAACCACAGAAGTTAAAAGAAAGCAGAGCATCTTTAAGTATAATAACAATTGTCAACCAGAATTCTGTGTTTAACAAAATATCTTTCAGGAACAAAGACAAATCAAAGGCTTTCAGATAAAGGAAATGAAAAGAATTTCTATGATCAGATTTATTCTGTAAGAACTGTTGGGACAAGGGCTGAGAGATGGCTCAGCACTAAGACACTTGCCTAGAAAAATAATGACCCAAGTCCAACATCCCAGCACCCACATAAAGCCAGATGCACAAAGTGGCACATGCCTCTGGAGTTTGTTTGCAGTGGCTAGAGGCCCTGATACTCCCATTCTCTCTCTGTCTCTCTCTGCTTGCAAATAAAAAAAAAATTTTTTAAAAAATACTGGGACTAAGGGAATAGCACAGTGGTTGAGTGTCTAGCATGCACAAGGCCCTGGGTTCAATCCCCAGATCTAAGCAAAACAAAACCAATGTTAAGTGTGGTATTTGTCTTTTTGTACCTGGCTTATTTCACTTACCACAGTGTCCTTCTAGTTCTGTCCATGTGGCCTTTTTTGTTTGTTTTGGTATCAATTTGATTTGTTAATTTTAATATTTATATGGAATGCAAATGCTAAGAGTTTAACAGTATTTTTGCACGTGTATGTGTGGTGTGGCAGGCATGAGTGTGTGTTGGTATGCATGTGTATGTGCACATTCGTGTGGAACCAAGAGGTCAGCAGCATGTATGTGTGTCGATGTGTGTACCTCAAGCTCACTCATGTGGAGGCTCCAGGAGAACATCAGGTGCCTCCTCGTTTCCTCGAGACAGGACCCAGAGCTGCTCCTTTCAGCCAGACTGGCTGACCATCGAATTCTAGCAATTCTCATGTTTTCATATCCTGCAGGATTGAGATGGTTTTTCTAAACATTGTTCTTTTTTTTATTTTTTGTTTTATTTTTCCAAGGTAGAGTCTCACTCTAGCTCAGGCTGATCTGGAATTCACTATGTAGTCTCAGGCTGGCCTCAAACTCACAGTGATCCTCCTATTTCTGCCTCCCAAGTGCTGGGCTTAAAGGCAGGTGCCACCACATCCAGCTGCTAAATATTGTTCTTAAAGTAGACATGGCAAAGAAAATAAATTTCACTACCTAAAACTGATTTTAAAAAATAAAAAATAAACCCCCTTCCAATTTTCTAACTACCTACTTATTTTAGATAACATAAAAAAGTCTTTGTTAAAGGTGTGTTCTGAAGTGGATAATACAGATCTCAATTTAGTGTTGCCTACGATATTTTATCAGAATGGGAGGGTTTGTTTTCCTTCTGCCTAAATGAATATGACTACTATAGGTGAAGATGAGTCATATCCTAGAGTACTCATTCTGATGACCAATAAAGCTCCAAGGATTCTCAATGGGAAAGATATGTTCTTATCACACATTTACTCATTTGGCTCAGCACTGCACAACAGCTACTAAGCGAAAGGTGGGAGCTAGGATATATGGGGTAGGAGGAACCAAATTCAGGCCACAGATAGCATGGTAGAAAGAATCCCAAATGGAGATACATCTTTCACGTTGGAGCTTGAGTCATCCGAGAAGACCTGTGTAGTTGGGCAGGCCACTTCACTTCCCTGAGTCCAAGTTTCTTAAAGTATAATAATACCTTGGAGTGTTTTTTATGAGGATCAGACCAAGCAAACAAGCATCTATAGGGAGTTTTACCAGCTGCTTGCAAGGTTCTTGATATGTATGAAAAAGTATTTGTAAGGGGCTGCATAAAACTATTACCACTGCATAATAAATTTGCTGTTTTAGAAGAGGTTGGAGGAAGGGAGCAAGAGCATACCTACAGTTGAAACTTAGAAAAGCTGTATTAGAAATGAGGTCATTGTGAGACAGGGCTGAGTGCCAAGATTGAGCACCATGGATAGACACCATCTTACAGTGGCTGCCTGGGAGCCAACAAACCAGGGGAAAATGGCAGAAAAATGGAGGAGAACCAACATCCATCAGAAGACCAGAAGATAGTCAACTTCTTACCATAAGACATGCCACCTCTACCATATCTTATGGGGCTCAGGAAAAATTACAGAGGATATGGCAACATGAATGCTGCTCTCACTGCTAGCCTGACAACCAGCTCCAGGGTGATGGTGACAGACACAGTGATCAATCAAAACCTATCAAAGCAAAAACCTAGAGGCTACATAGAACTAAACACTAAATCAGACTGCTAACAGGCCTGTTGTGGCTCAGGGAACATTGTGGAAGAAGGGGTTGGAACAATTGTAAGAGACACAAAGTGGGAAGGAATACCCTGAAGCCAGGTTCCTCACATCCACAGGGACTAACTGAGGCCTTCATGACCCTACAGTGAATATCATAACTCCACTGAGGAGGGCCCCAGAGAAATGGGAGCAGGGGTGGAGGGGATAAAAAAGTATAACATATATATATATGTATATATATATATATACTTTAACTTTAATAAGCCTATAAATAAAATTTTTAAAAAGAAATGCAAAGAATCAGAGAAGATAAACTCAAGCTAGAAAACCTAAGTCAGGTTTGAGAAGATATGTAGGCATTAGGGTTAGAGATGTGTTAGAAAGCTCATGTGCACAGAGGATACTGTAAGTGAGGAGCAGACAGAAAGAAAGGAAAGAATACACAGTGAACAATGATAATTTGACAAGAGTGAGAGGTGGATGAAGATCAGCAGAAGCTGGAAGAAGTCTGGACCCAGATCACAGAGTTTTGAAAGCTAAACTAGGAGGTTGACTTGACTCCTTAAGGAATGGAATGTTTTAGAAAATGTATGCATGTGTTGGTATAAGAATGACTTGAGTTTGAATTCTGGCTTTTCGCTTACATAGTTATATAGTCATTCTATCTCTGTTTTCTGTATCATGGACATACTAACAAGTCAGATGCCAAGCATAGTATCTTGTAAATTGAAAATGCTAAGCATATCATAGTTGTTATGTTTAGGTACTGAAACATAAGTACTGAAAGATTTTGATGACAGTAGTGGATATAATCTAAATTCTACAGCACTATGTAGTCCAAAGTCTGGAAGAAGATTCCAGATAAACTGGTAAAGGTGACAGGTAGTGAAGTCTTAGGTGATACACAATAGTTAAAAAGCAGAAAGGTCGAAACAAGACCTCAAGATCCCACTTTATGAAAATAGATAAAGAAACACTTTTAGACACAAATTTTACAAGGTAACTACTAAGTATGGGAGAGAATTGAAAATGGGATATGGCTCAGTTGGGAGAGTTTTTGCCTACCATGCATAAAACCCTGGGTCTGATCACCAGCACCATATAAACTGGGTGTGGTCAAAATTGCCTGTAACCCTAGCACTTAGGAGGCAGAGCTGGAGGATCAGGAGTCCAAGGTTATCTTCCACTACATAGTGAGTTTGAGGCCAGTCTGGGATACAAGAGAAGATGTACATAAGAGGAAAAACCTATAAACTAAATTCTGGAGGAGTTGAGTGGGAATGAAATAATGAATCCAAGAGGAATGTACTCTTGGTTTGATTTCTGTTGTTTTTTTTTTTTTTACCTGTGATAGGAAATGGTAAATAAGGTATAAATAATTTGAAAAACAAGGTAAAATACTGAAAGAGAATGGACTAAGAAAGGAAAAAATATACTAATCCACAGAAAGAAAAAAGAAAATATCAAATGAATTTACATGACATTTTGAGAAGACAAAGGTAAAGAAATACCACTTCTCATTCAAGTAGGATGTGGAATCACCTGCAAACCACAAATTAGGGTTCATATATATATATATATGACTAAAGAAGATGGACATAGTTCATTTTAGATGTAGATTTGTCAATTTTACACCATTGATGTTTTGGGGGAGCAGTCGAGGTGGGGACTATCCTGTTCATTAAAGGTTGTTCAGCAGCATTTTGGGTTATCAGATACCAGCAGTACCCCAAGATCTGACAAGGTCAAGTTTCTCCAGATGTGGATAAAGTTGACTTCAACTGAGATCCACTAATGTAGATATTTAATTCCTGGAGTTTGTTGGCCAGCCAATCTAATTGGTGAAATACAGGCCAAGAAGACCCTGCTTTAAAGGAAGTGGATGGCATTCCCAAAGGATGATTCCCTCTAGCCTCCACATGCACATGTGCACCCCTTCACGTGAACATACATGCTTGAAAAAAACAAGACCTTTAGAAACATAGACAAGCACTGTCATGTTTGAGACTATTTATCACACCTAGAGCATCATGGCATAGTAGTACTTTTCCCCCTTTGCATTGAATAATGGAGATAATGATTGGCAATTAGCATTGTTGGTCTAGCTCAAGTTATGCACATATATTTGTTGTGAAAGAAAGGAGCCTGATTTTGTGATCTGACTCTCCTCCCCCAGAGAAGATAAGTTGCCTAACTTCCTGTTAAGTCTGTACATGCTTAAGTACACAGTGTTCAATAATTGTCAAATTCTATTTTGAGGTATGGAGTTAGCCCTAAATTACAAATATAAAGTCAGGGATGGAGAAATGGCCCAAGGTGCTTGCTTGCTTGGCGGCCCAGGTTCAGTTTCCCAGTACCCACATAAAGACAGATGCTAAGTGACTCATGTGTCTGGAGTTCCTCTATAATGGAAGCAAGCCCTAGTGTGCCCATATTCTCTCTTTCTCTTTGTCTCTCTCTTAAATAAATAAATAAATAAATAAAATATAAAGCAATAAAAGCCAGTTGTAGTAGTTTATGTCTATAATCCGAAAACTTGGCAGGCTGAAGGAAGAAGATTGACATGAGATTCAGGCTGGCAGTGGTTATAGGAGCTCCAGACCAGCCTTTTGATTTATGGGAAAAGCCTACCCTATGCTTTTCATAAATTTATTTTTATGCAGGTGGAATTATCAACATAATAGTCTTCATTCCAAATATGGTCCAATGCCCCATCTCATCTTTTTTAAAATATAAGGCATAAATCAAGAATACCTCAAAGAACATTAAGACTCTGGGAGGAGAGGAAGATAAATGAGATATAATAGTTTTTCGATATTTTACAAGTATGATCAGATGCTCTGGATATTTAAAAGGCATTTTTTATAATTTATTCTAACTAAAATTTCTAAGTTGAGTCAAAGAGATCTTTTGCTGACTTTCCCATTTTTGCCTCCCATCTCTCCATAGATACACTAGGAGTACAGACACACTGTCACCTCAAGCTTTTACAAGAGTTCTAGGATGCAAACTCTGGCTCTCACACTTGCACACCAATAGCTTTATCCACTGAGCCACCTCCCTTGCCCTTTTTTAGAAAGACAGAGTCTTGCTGTGTAGCCCAGGTTAGCCTTGAACTTGCGACTGCCTCAGCCTCCTGATTGCTGAGTTTACAAGCATGTCTCACTGCATGCACTTAAATCTGCAAGTTTAAGCCAATGAGTTTTATTTGTTTTGTAAATTGATTCACTTTCCATTAGGTAGCTAGTGATACTATGTTACGGCTTTTGTGGTCCAAGCAGCTAGATTTCCCATAAGTGTGGCCAATTTAGTGAAATTTGAGTTATCTAATCAAGTTTCTTTTGCATTTCTATAAAAATAAAGCTTTTGCGCTCTGCGTGTGTGAGTGTGAATACAAGCATGTCATAGCACATGCATGGAAGTCATAGGACAATATTTGGGTGTCATTCCTTGCCTTCTACCTCATTTGAGGCAAGGTCTCTTGTTTGCACTCCTTTACCAGGCTAAGATCACCAACAATTTCCTGTGGATTCTTCTGTCTCCGCTACCTTCTCATGTAGAGTGCTGGGGTTACTACTGGATTCAAACTCAAACTCAGCCACTCATACTTGAATGCTAAGTGCTTTATCCACTAAGCGATCTCCCCAACCCTAAAACATTATTTCTTTTTATATTTCCATACTCTATGACACTAATTTGCTTGGGCAATGATAGTTATTTATGCAAATGTTTTAGTTTCCCTAACAACTTGACAAAGTAGAATGTATTAGCTCTTCCCAACTTGCGTAGTTTCTTGCACACAGTATGTGCTTAAAAGTAATTCATGAGGGGGCTAGAGAGATGGCTCAGTGGTTAAAGTGCTTGTCTGTAAAACCTAACAACCTGAATTCATTCCCCAGTAACCAAGTAAAACCAAATGCACAAAGTGGCACATGCATCTGGAGTTTATTTGCAGTGGCTAGAGGCCCTGGCGTGTCCATTCTCTCTCTCTGTCTTTCTCTCTGTGTCTGTCTCTCTATTTGCAAATAAATAGAATGTATTGGCAAATTAGCTATGATATGCCTCTAAAAAAAATTTCATGAGCCAGGCATGGTGGCTCACACCTATAATACCAGTATTCCAGAGGCTGAGGTAGGAGGACTGCCATGAGTTTGAGGCAAGCCTTAGGCAACAGAGTGATCTCCAAGTCATCAAGGGTTAGAGTAAGACCCTACATCAAAAAGTAAACAACAATAATAACTGATGAATGAATTAGTTTATTTGTAGAAGTAATAAACACACTTTACTGGTAGGAGTAAGAAGGCCTGAATACTAGATTTGTCTATGTAACTTTGGACAAATCACTCCATTAGACTACAAAATGTGAGAATTTTTAAGGCAAATGTTACCCAGAGAAATGTCAAAATGTGACCCAATTACTTTTATTACAGCCAATAAGTTCTTCTGGGTTATAATCAAGTGCAAACATGGATAAAGTTTTTATTCTGGTCAGAATCTAAACTTATGGGGGCTGTAGAGATGGCTCAGCAGTAAAGGCACTTGCCTGCAAAGCTTAAGGACCTGGGTTCAATTCCCCAGTAGCCACATAAAGCCAGATGCACAAAGTGGCAGCACATGCATCTGGAGTTTGCAGTGGCTGGAGACCCTGGCATGCCTGCTCTCTGTTTGTCTCTCTCTTCTCTCTCTCTCTATCTCTTCCTCTCTCTCTCTCTCTCTCTCTCTCTCTCTCTCTCTCTCTCTCTCTCTCTCTCTCTCTTGCTTGGAAGCAAATAAATAAATAATTTTTAAAAGAATCTAAGCTTATGTGAATTTTTTAACATGCATGCTGACTCACAAGCATAAAAAGGTTGAGAAGTTAGACATGTGAAAGTGATGGGTTTAGAAACAGCTGCCCCAAAAGAGACTACACTAACATGTAGCTTATTATATTTGCTAAAATGTAAAGCATACAAGTATGAAATATTATGTCATTCTCTGTCTTGTCAAAACTTTCTTTACATGATAATGCCACCATGTTCTCTTAGAGAAGTAATGACTAGTTTAATAGTACCGAATACGTGATGTTATGTTTCTTTTCAATCTACAAATGCAAAACAGTCACTTAAGGATGATGAAAAGATAGCCCACAAAACCACACCTTTAAATTAGCACCCACAAGACAATACATTATTTATGAAACACATTTATGCAATCCACTTTTCATTCCATATATCCAGATTTTCTGCATGATTGCGTCTGAGTGAATCGACAATTCTTTCTCAAGATGATTCTTGGCTGTACTCGAGTCATGCTCACTTGACCACAAATGGGCACATAGTTATGAAGTGTTTCATACGTGTGTCCTTGTTTTAAAATAACACACTGAAAGTCTACATTTAAGAGAAATGCAAAAAGGTAATATTTGTTATTTCAAAATGACCTAGTGCCAGATTTTAAGAAGTAAATTATTCATTTCAGTACACACTCTGAGTAAGGCATGAAGATAAATAAGGCATGGTCCCTGGACCATGATCTCAAGAAGATGGCAGTCTGATGTGAGAGGCAGACGTATGGAAACAATTATATGAGTAAGAAAACCCTTCACACTGACACAACTGCAGGAAAGACAAATGGGCGCAGTGGGCTTTTGTCAGGAGAATGAGTGAATGAGGAAACATTTGAAGTCAATCTTATAATGAGAATCTGAGAAATGTTCAGAGTGGTCAGTGATTCAGGGTTCTAGTCAGTATGGTAGTTCCTTGTAATGGTTTCAGGCTTCACGCTCCAGGACAGGTGATAGAGAGCTGAGGATTTGAGTAACATTCTTACTTATATTAAAAATATCACCTTGGCAACAATGTTTAGAATTCTTCAAAAAATATAACATAAAAGCAATGTCAGGGTTAGGGAGTAGGCTCAGTAGACAAAGTGGTTGCTATGCAACTGAGTACCTGAGTTCAAATCCCCAGACCTCATGTAAAAGTCAGAAGCCATAGTCTTCTGCAATCCAAGTGTGAAAACTAGAAGAAGGGAGGCAGAGACAGGAGAATTTACCAAGAAGCTCTTAAATAGAAGATGGGGTGGTGAACAAGAGACACTGTCTCACACCAGGAAAAAGGTGAGGACTGACCTGAAAGTTGTCCTCTGACCTTCTCACTCTAAATGAATGAATTAAAAACAAGGGGTGGGGGGCTGGCGAGATGGTTCAGCATTTAAAGGTGCTTGCTTGCAAGCCTGCCAACTTGACTTAGATCCTTCTCAGAGTTCACTTAAAGACAGATGCAAAGTGGTGCCTGTGTCTGTAAGCCCACTGCAAAGGGAGGTGAAGCCAGGAGAATCTAAAAGCTCTCAAGCAGCAGCAGCAAGAGAGACCTTGTCTCAAATCATACTTTCCAACTCAGTTTAGACAAAGCACTTAAGCTCTCCTCTCATTTATAAAGCAAGTCTTAGAGCCAAGTATTTAGAAATAGTATTTAGCACATAGTAAGTGATAAATAAGATTTATCTGTTAGTCAATTATTTTTTTAAATATTTTATTCATTCTCAAGTACAGAGATACAGAGAGAGAGAGAGAGAGAGAACACCAGGGCCACCACCTTGTGGGTCTGGCCCATGTGGGTCCTGGGGAATTGAACCTGGGGCCTCAGGCACTGGAGGCAAGCGCCTCAACCGCTGAGCCATCTCTCCAGCCCTAGTCAATTATTTTTAATACGACAGAGATTGTTATATATTTCCCAACATTTGCTGTCTCTTTTAAATAATAGACTCTCCAAGTTGTAACTATACATGTAACCCTCTAGAATCAGCACTATCTTCTAGCTTTCATTGCAACCATGTGTGGCCATGTGAATAGGGTCTGGCCATTGAGATGTAAGCAGAAGTGTCATGTAGTAGCTTATGAGAACCTTCCTGAAGAACACCGACCAGATTCTTAAAATTTTAAATTAAAAAATTATGAAGGGTTAGTGTGATGACTTGAATGTACAATATCCCACAGGCTAATGTCTTTGAATACTTAGTCCCCAAGCTCTTTGGAAGGCATGGAACCTTGAAGAGGTGGAACCTTGCTGGGGGTGGGCCTTGAGGTGCTATAACACAGTCCTACTTGCTGCTTTTTTCCTCTCTCTACTTCCTGCCACTGGTGTGACGGTGTGATGCAAACTTTCTGATCTTGCCATACTTTTTCTGCCATGATAAACTCTACCCTCTGGAACTGTAAGATGAATTAAATCCTTTTCCTTCTACAAGTTGCTTCTGGTTGGGTATTTTTGTTCCAACAAGAAAGTAACTGATACATTTGGTGAAGATATAGAAAAAGTAACAAGAACTAACACACAGAAGTACGATCATTTTAGAAAACTGGCATTTATTAGACACTAAGATGTGTATATTTAATAATCCAGAAAATATTTCCAAATTTATATTCTAGAGGAATGTGCATATATATTTTGATACATACACAGGATATAGATAGCAGCATAATCTGTAATAGCCACAAATTCTTTTTTTAATAAAATATATCTTTATTATCCATATTTACAAACACTGAATGAGCAAATAATGTGTTAGTGTCCCCAATTTCCTTCCTCCCTGTCCCCAGTCAGCTGGGTATCCTCCTCCATGGGCAAACTGGATCAGTCCATGGGGTAGGGAGTTATGGATAGCCTAGGAGACAACCCAGTTCCACCCCCCTTTGTATGTTGTTACTGAGCGGAGGCGATGTCTCTGGATATTCTCCTCCACCATGGCTCTTACATTCTTTCCACCCCCTCTTCCGCTCAGTTCCCTGAGTCATGGTGGGTGAGTATTAAGGCTGCTTTAATGTTGAGGTCTTAAGGGGGTCTCTGTACTTCTGCCTCAGGTTGTGTTGAAATCGTTGGTGTCTGTCTGGCTTATCCTGGGTTACTGATTGGCTGTGGTTATAGGTCTCTTGCTTAACCCACCACTCTCTGCAGGGTTCCATGTGGATCCTCGAAAGTAGGTCTGGGTGGCTCATCTCTTGCTAAGATGTCAGCTATTGGTCTGTGGCTTGTTGGTAGGGTTGGAAAGGCCACAGCTCTCTTGTTGCCTTCTGAAAAATACAAACAGAATCTCCATCGGAGAGTGAGATAAGTATAGGTTAACTTAGATACACATTTCTGAATTGGCTAGATTCTATTGTGATTAGCCTCTTTGTAAATCACTTGCAAAGTGAATTTCTCTTTGGCGTCCCAAGATTTTGGTTCCCAATGTATTTCACCCTGAGTCCCCAATTCCAGTCAAGGGCTCCTTGTCAATGAGTGGATTACTTGGCCCAATTAAAAGCTGTTGCCTCCCCCAGGCTTTGGCTCCTTCATTGCACAAGTGTTTGTGTCTTGGTTCGCTGTTTTCTCCCAGTAGGAAGTGTGTACAGCCTACTCATGGTGGCAGACTGCATTTCATATCAGTGGTCTCTATTTACTCCAACTATCACTGACCAGCTTCCCCTGGCAGCTTATGCAGTGCCTTCCAGCTTTGCACTAACTACAATCTGGGGGCTGGTTACCATTATGGACCTCGTAAGGTCTCTTGGTGCTGATAGATGGCTTTCTGTGGTTTCTTCAGCAACAGGATCTTACCTCAGGCCTGGGGTATTCAAGAGCTTTGACAGAATTCTGTCTTTTTGGGGGACCTCATGGGTCACTTTGGTCAACAGTTCAGTGAGGGAAGGAGCCAGTGACTGGGGCCAGGAGTTGCCAGACTGATCGATTTTTCACAGGCTTCGACTCTCTCCCCTTATATTCATGGCCCCTCTTGCCAGACAATGCCCACTGCTTGCTTAATAGGTTACAGTATGCAAGTGAGGATTTTATGATTTCTAATCATTTTTGGTTTAGCTACATGCTTAAGTCATCCCCTTCTCCCTTCCCACTCCTTACCCCTCCTTTCACAAACTCTCACTTTTCCCGACTGGTTTGCATGGAGTTTATATTTAACCTGGTTAGGAACCGCATATGAGTGAGAATGTGGTGTTTGGCTCTGTTCTTTTGAGAGTTTGCTTGGTAAGATCTGCTCCAAATCAGACCATTTTTCTCTAAATTTCGATATGTCATTTTTCCTTTCAGCTGAGTAAAATTCCATCATGTAAATGTACCACAGTTTTGTTATCCATTCCTCCATGGATGGGCATCTGGTTTGATTCCAATTCTTGGCTATTATAAATTGAGCTGCTACAAACATAGTTGTACAAATGTCTCTGTGCTGGGGTGTGACATCTTGTGGGTAGACGCCCGGTGGAGGGATAGCTGGGTCCATTGGTAGTTCTATGTCCATTCTGTTCAGGAGTCTCCACAGTGCTTTCCAAAGCTGTTGAACAAGCTTGCAGTCCCACCAGCAGTGAATGAGGGTTCCCTTTTCCCTCGAATCCTCACCAGCAACTATTATTGTTGGTTTTCTTTATGTTTGCCATTCTGACTGGAGTAAGCCACCTTACTCATCCCATTGTAGTTTTGATTTGCATTTCTCTGATGCTTAAGGATAAATAGCCACAAATTCTAATAATCCAAAGGTATACTGTATTAGACAGCTTTCGATTGTTGTCACAAAATACCTGACATAATCAATTAAAAGAGGGAGGATTTTCTGGGCATGGTGGTTCATGTAACTGAGGCATGAGGCTATGCTGTAAGACTTTGTCAAAAGAAATGGAGAGGCCTGGGCATGGGAGCACACACCTTTAATCCCAGCAACTGGGAAGTAGGCCGTCTTGGGACTACAGAGTGAGTGCCAGGTCAGCCTGGGGTAGAGTGAGACCCTACCTCAAAAAAAAGTGGGGAGGGGAGAAGACACAGGGAGATGAGAAGCAAGGGAGATAAAGAAAAAGGGAGAGAAGGATGGAGGGAAAGAGGGAGGAAAAGATGAAGGAAAGTAAGAAGGAAGGAAGAGAATTAAAGAAGTAAAGGAGGGAAGGAGGGAGGAATAAAGGAAAGAAGGAAGGAAGGAAGGAAGGAAGGAAGGAAGGAAGGAAGGAAGGAAGGCAGGAAGGAAGGAAGGAAGGAAGGAAGGAAGGAAGGAAGGAGGTTTTTGCTTTTGTCTTAAAGGTTTCAATCCTGTCAGTTGGCACAGTTGCTCTTGGGGCCTGTGGTAAGACAGCATATCATGATGGAACAAAGGTCTTCATCTCATTGCTGGGAAGCAAAAGGGAAAGGAGTTGGGACCCCAACATGTTCATCAAAGATATGTCACCAGTGACCTAAGTTCCTTCTATTAGCTCCTATCTCTTAAAGGTTCTAGCACCACCAGGAGTATCCAGGGCTGAGGACCAAGCCCTTAAAAACATGGGCCTTTAGAAGACTTTTTGGATTTAACTATAGTATCCATCAACAGTAGAATGGATAAAGTGAGATATATTTATATAATATTACCCAGCAGTGAAATTGAATATATATATACATATATATATATATACAAAATAATATCCACTGGATAGAAGAAGTAAGAACCAAAATAATACAATGCAAAACACAAAGAATTTAAAAATAGGCAAACTGTCATTTGGAAATGTACACTTGGGTGGAACACTTTAAAGAAAAGCAAGGCACTGATTACAGTAGTCAGGATTATAGTAATCGCTGGGTCTAGAGAAAGATATCCTCTAAAGAGAGTTGTGATTAGAAAAGGAAACACAGGGCTTCTGAATTTCTTAAAATATTCTGTTTCTTCATGGGAGTGGCAGTTCCATAAATGTTTCTTTAAAATAATTTCTAAATTATACATTGTCATAAACTTTTCTATATGAATATATTTCACAATTTTAAAAATATTTTATTTAGTTTTTTGAGAGAGAGAGGAAGAGTGAAAGAGAGGGAGAGAAAGAGGCAGACACAGAGAGAGAATGGGCATGCGAGGGCCTCCAGGCACTGCAAATAAACTCCAGACACATGCGCCACTTTGTGCATATGACTTTATGTGATACTGGGGAATCGAACTCAGGTCCTTCTGCTTTGCAGGCAAATGACTTAACTGCTAAGCCATCTCTCCAGCCCTATGTTTTACAATTTTAAATCAGAGATATATAAAGAGACATGGGACCTTCAGCCTCTTCTTTTTCATTCTCCATTATGCTACCTGAAATATAAATATTGGTCCCCTAGGACCATGCAAACAAGGATCACTATGACAATGTATGCCTAATGAGATGGAAGGAAGGTAAGTCCACAAACACCTTTTGTGAGACAGAGCTGCTCTGGCAGTCCTTGTGATGGTTTGATTCAGGTGACCCCCACAAACTAATGTGTTCTGAATGCTCAATCCCCAGCTGATGGCAGCTTGGGTATTAGAACCTTGTTGGAGGTGTGTTGTTGGGGGCGGGCTTATGGGTGTTATAAGCTAACTTCCCCTGGCCAGTATTTGGCACACCTTCCTGCTGCTGTTTGCAGTGCTGTGGTGGAGGTGATGTCCACTCCTCTGCTCATGCCATCGTTTTCCCTGCCAGGATGGAGCTTCCCCTAGAGTTTGTAAGCCAAATAAGCCCATTCATCCATCAGCCACTTTTGGCTGGGTTCTTTATTGCAGCAACAATGAGAAAGCTGTCTACAACAGTCCTGAACTTCT
>PVHP010029282.1:0-22486 GCA_004024765.1 Zapus hudsonius
AAGGAAGGAAGGAAGGAAGAGAAGAAGGAAAGAAAGAAAGAGAAAAGAAAAGAAAAGAAGAAAAAAGGAAAAGAAAAGAAAAGCTTACTGCCCTGAGGACTGGAAGTTTAGTATACTCACCTCTACCCTGCCCTGCTAATGTAGCTGCTGGACCTTGGGTAAGTCACTTCACACTGGGAATGAAGTGTTTTCATCTTTAAAATGAGTGAAATAAAAACTAAGGTTCTTCTAGGCTCTTCCCTCCTCTTTCCTGAAGAGGATCATGCCATAGTGACAGCTACACATGTACATGCACACACTACACACATACTGTGCACACACATGCACACAAATAAATATACATTAGTATATATTTTTATTTATTTATATATAGTCACCCTTTTTAGCCTAAATAAGCATTAGTTGCTCTTGCCAAGGCCTGTCACGGATCGTGTGGGGAAACTCAGAACTGAAAAATCCAGCCCTTGAAAAACCTGTTTGGTTATTTTCTCTTTTAAAAGACCATATTCCCCTTTGCTTTTTAAGCCAAGAATGAAATAAAAACTCATTTTTTTTAGTCTCTAACCAGAATTCACTCTAGAGGGGACTAAATTAGTTTTGGGCATAATCAAATCAATCCCCCAAACCCAATCTTCATCCATGATGAGGGTGGAACGGTTACAATCAGCTACTCGATGCACCCATTGTACCCCAGCCACACCCATCTCTATGCCTTCTGGCTCAGAGCTCTCCTGAGGCTTTTGTGGCTTAGACTGTAACATGACCACCCGATAGGTGACATGAACTTGGGTTTACACTAAGGCAGGATCTTTGGGCCCTGAGCCAGGGAAGGCCAAGGTGAGAGCTATCAGTCTGCTTTGAGTCACCCATCATCAACCAACCTCTGCCAGGCAGCTGGTGTTAAACAATCCGGGGAATTTGTACAAAGTCATTTCTCAAGCAAAATGAAAACAGCCAGGTGACTGACCAGCAGTGAACAGGAGCTATAATTAACAATAGCAGAGTCTTCGAGCATGAAGGTTTGGACTGAGTTCAGATAATCACCCACAGGTTGAAAGACATTCTCAAAACCTTGTGGGATCCAAATTTAGACTGCCTCTCAACTGAGAACACACTGAATGACATTTCCTTGGAGAGAAGCCATAGTTTCTATTCCAAAGACAGGCGGAAGATAAAGGATAAATTCTAGCAGATAGGATTGAGTGGCCAGGCTAAATCAACTCTCGGATGGATAGACAGATGGATCAAGGGAGGAAGAGTGCGATCTCCTCCCTTCCTCCCTCCCTTCTTCCCTCCCTCCCTTCTCCCTTTCTCTTTTTTCTCCTCTCTCTCCTCTCTTTCCTATCCTTTTTTCCTCTTTATTCTCCTCTCTCTCTCTCTCTCTCTCTCTCTCTCTCTCTCTCTCTCTCTCTCTCTCCCTCTTCCCTCCCCCTCCTCTTCCTGGCTATCATGATATAATCAGGTTTTGTCATGCACTTCTATCCTGATACATCTCACCTCTCAGGCACACAGATAACAAACACAAGCCATCAAGAAAGAAACGTCTGAAACCATGGCTCAAAACTAATCTTTTTTCTCCTTTAGGTTAATTTTCTCAAGTATTTGTCACAATAAGGCAAAGTGACTGATAAAAGATAAATGATAGAGACAGATTGAGAGAGAGAGAGAGAGAGAGAGAGAGAGAGAGAAATGATCCCCCTTTTCTCTGGTTATCTGCCCTTCCAGATTGTTTCTAGTTAATGACAATTGGTAAAGCTGTTGCTTTTGAGCAAAAAAAGAGCAATTTGGATCAAGAGCCTCTGTTGTGGTTAAAAAATAAAATATAGAGAAAGGCAAGTATGGATATAGATAGATACTTATGGTGCTATATGCCAATATCTCTGCAGATGTAGATATTGGTCATATCAATGAAAAGAGAAAAATTACTGCATGGCTAACACATGCCACTTAGCAACAGCCTATGGAGGCCATTCATAGTTCCAAACTGAGATGCCCATCATGGTCATGGTCTTCCTAGTCCCGATGCAGCAATTAAGAGCAGTAGATCCCCAAAGGGAGGAGAGGAAGCTGCCTCACATCTACGGAATGTTCCCGGTGAGCCAACACCAAAGGAAAAACATACTGCTCTTTCTAGTTTTATTTTTTTTCCATTTGAAAGGAAGACTGTAAAATTTAATAATCTCTCACAATGTTTGGTACTTGATTATTGATATTGTGCTGGAAACCCTGTGAAACAAGCAGAGGCTTCTGGTGTTGTGTTGATTTGTTTTGGATATTTTCTATTCAAAAGACAAAAACACTCGAGTCTCAAGAAAGTGCCTTCAGTGAAGTCACACAGCAATTAGAGGTAGTGGAGACTAAAAGGCAGACTCGCATACACTTCTGTCCATTTCTTTATCTAACACATTATGCCACTGTCACCCAGTACTCCAAGGAGTCCCAAGAAGATGGCATTTAGGAAAGTCTGACCTAGAGATCACACACAGAAGCTGGAAGTTGTGCATAGAAGCTAGAGGTCATGTGTAGGATGGATCTGGTGGTCATATGTAGGGAGGATCTGGAGGTCATGTTTAGGATGGATCTGGAGGTCATGTGTAGGATGGATCTGGAGGACATGTGTAGGATGGATCTGGAGGTCATCTGTAGGATGGATCTGGAGGTCATGTGTAGGGAGGATCTGCAGATCACATATAGGATGGATCTGGAGGTCATGTGTAGGATGGATCTTGAGGTCACGTGTAGGATGGATCTGCAGGTCACGTGTAGGGTGGATCTGGAGGTCATATGTAGGATGGATCTGGAAGTCATGTGTAGGAAGGAGCTGGAGATCACGTGGAGGATGGATCTGGAGGTCATGTGTACGATTGATCTGCGGGTCACGTGTAGGTTGGATCTAGAGGTCATTTGTAGGATGGATCTGGAGGTTATACATAGGAAATGGAAGTCATGAGTAGGAGTTATTTCTACAAACATTTTGTTTGCTCATTTTTTTTTGTCCATATATCCTGTACTCTTGATCCAACCATTTTCTTTGCTGTGAAATTTAGTGCTCTCAGTTAGTTCCTCAGGGTGAGCACCATGACTCAGCATTTCAAAAGCATGGAAAGATAACACGTTCTGCTTTCAGATTCCAATTCAAAACCATCCCCCATCTCATGAGCACCTCTGAGTGTCAAGCATTGGAAGATAGTGCTTGTTACCTGATCCCTCCCATGGCCTTGAAATCTAGTTATTGTTTCCCTGTTTTACAGAGAAGAAAGCAGATATTTTAAAAATGTGGTGACTTGCTAAAATCAACACACCCAGTCATCGCTTTGTCCCATTCAATATCAAGATCAAGTTAATAGAAATGGTGACACAGCAGACGGATGCAGACTGGAGAAGTTATTGATTCCTTCCACTGGAGGTGGTCGAGGAGGAAGACACGTATGATAGAGGGAGGGGATTGTGACGGGGAACTAATCAGCCTGACCTTAAGTTCTAGGAAGAAGTTTGGGGAAGATGTTGAAAGCCTGAAACATGAAATTAAATATAGCTGTTGTGCTTGTGAGAGAGAGTAAGAAAGCAAAGCAGAGAAATGCCTAATGCCATGGGAGGCAAAATCCAGCTTGTTGGTGCTCACTGCCAAGGTTTGAATCCTGCCTCCTACACCCCACTTAGGTTGCAGAAAATCTCACCCTCATCTTCACATTCATAATCTTTAAATAAGGAATATTAATTTAAATAAAAGAGTTGGGTGACAACGTAATGGTACCTCCCTTCTGTGTAAAGTGCTTGGCACTTCGGCAGCTGTATAAGAACAAGGGAACAACTGCAGCCCACATGTGAGAACGCTTTGCCCAAATCCAGCAGTGACGTGAATGATGATTACATCCTCTCTTGGATTTGGGATTTGTTCTCTTGGAAGTGTCATCACTGTAGCTACAATCAGAGTGGATCTGCTATTTTTTTTGTTCAATAGACAGTTGCCTTACTGCATTTAAGAGGCAGTGGCCTGGGCAGCAAAAAAAAAATAACAATAAAAATAAAAAAGAACCAGCAGCAGCCTGAACGAGATGTTCACAGAATAAAATTAAAAGAAGTTGCCAAAAAGAAATGAAGGAGAAAGTATGATGGTGAAATGTGTGCCACAGAGATCAACCTTTGGGTTTAAAAGTCTTTGTATGTGTATTGGAAACTCTAAGAAGCCATTTTTTTTAGCTCATGAGTGAATAAAAGGAGGAATGCTAGAATATGAATTTGGATTAATGACCAAGTGACTTCTGGCAACCATTGGTTAGAATTTTACATTCCAGGGCTGGAGAGATAGCTCAGCGGTTAAGGCACTTGCCTCCAGTGCCTAAGGCCCTGGGTTCAATTCCCCAGGACCCCATAACCTAGACCTACAAGGTGATGGCCCTGGTGCTTGCTAACTTGCACTCTCTCTCTCTCTCTCTCTCTCTCTCTCTCTCTCTCTCTCTCTCTCTCTCTCTCTGTATCTCTGCTTGAAAATGAATAAATAAAATTTTTTTTAAAAATGAATTTTACATTCCATAGTAAGTACAGCAGGAAAAGATGCCAGAGAGCTCAGAGTAAGGGGGATGTACCCATCCTGCACCTTAAATTCGTCATTCTAGTGCTTGGGTGTTTAACAAATAGCAGGAAGAGAAGAGAGGAGGCAGGATACCAGATAGGAGAATGATGAGAGGGAAGGGATGCTGGGGGCTTGAATCACAGGGTAGCTGTGTACTGGGGAAATGTGGATAGATTTTGACTCATTGTTAGGCTTGCCAAACCGAATTTGTGTTGCAGTTACCTTCTCATTGTTGGAGAAAAAATGCCCAACCAAAAGCATATGAAAAGAAAGGGTTGATTTCAGTTTACAGTCTCAAGGGGAAGTTTCATCATGGCACAGCAGAGCAGAGGCTGGGCATCCATTCTTGTCACAGCAGCTTGTAAGTAGCAGCAAGAGTGAGCTAGCTATGAACACACAGTAGGGCTGCACTAATAAACCTCAAGTTCCCCTCCCAATGACACACCTCCTCTAGCAAGGCTCCACCTTCCAAAGGCTCCACCAGCTAGGGATTGAGTATGAGACTTAATCACAAACCCATGAGGCTACGGAGGACATTTCACATTTAAACCACCACCATTTGGATATGGAGAATATATGAAAATGGCCCAAAAGATTTTGGCCTGATATATTTATCAGATATTATTGCCTTTGTATGTATAGTCATCCTTCTGTACCAGACATGTACATTGTCTCCAGAAAGTTTGTCATCATACGACAGTATAATTCATTTGATAAGCTTAAGCAAAAATTTGACTTTATACGGCAACCATTGTAAATTTTACTTACTGCATTCGTTTCCGCACGTGTATGTTTGATGGGCATGTATGTGTGTATATATGTGTGTGGCACATGTGTGTGGATGCAGGTGTTCATAGATGTGCCATGTGTGTGGAAACCAGACAGCAACATCAGGTGCCCTCCTCAGTCACTCCTAACTTTGTTAATTGAACCAGGGTCTGTCTAGCTAAGCCCAGGGCTCACTGATTTGGCTAGTCTTGGAAATCTGCCTGTCTTTTCCTCCTGGGCACTGGAGTCACAGGTATGTGCCACCATGCCTGGCATTACATGTGTGCTAGAGATCCACAGGCCCTCACACTTCTGTGACAAGCACTCAACCCCCCAAGCCACTGCCCCGACACACCTACTTACTTTAATCATTGATTTTTTTTCATTAATTTCTAAGAGTTTTATACACAAAGAACATCAGCCTTTTGATGTAGCTGCACACATTTCATTGCTGTGAACTTTATTTATACCCTTTCCATAATATATATTTTGTTAATTTTACCTAATTACATCTGGTGGGTTTTTCTTTCTATGGTTACCGTGTTTCTTTAAAATTCAAAAGAAGAACATACTGAATGATACACACCAAGAGGCTTTCTTTTTTAAAATAGTTATTTTAGCTTTTGGGGGGTTTTTTTGTCTATGATTCCAGTTTGATTCTGTTCTTTTCTGTGGGGATTTCTTTGTATACAGAAATCATTCACTTATGCACATCTTTAAGGTTAGTGGCATAAACTTGTTCATAATCATAATATGATGTTACATTAGAACTCCCTTCGATATTTTAATTTGCCCTTTCAACGATGTCTATCTTCCATCAACAGAACAGTGTTATGACATGAATCACAGCGTCCCTCATAGACTCATGTGTCTGAACACTCAGTCCTCAGCTAGTGGTTCCCTTTTGGGAGTTTGTGAAACCTTTGGGAGGTGGGACCTAGCTGGAGGGAGTGGGTCACTGGCCTTGGTTCCAGCTCAAGCTCTCTGCTCTTGGTCTATGTCATGTAAGAAGCAACTGCCACAATCTCCTGCCATGCAGACCACACCTGCTGCTATGCCTAACCCACCATGATGGATTGGTGACCTCTTGAACTCCCCTTAAGTGGTTTTAGTCAAGTATTTGATCACAGTGTCAAGAACATCCAGCTAATATAAACAGATAAAGAAAATGTGAGATAGATAGACAGACAGACAGACAAACAGATAGATGATAGAGAGATTAGATAGATAGATGATAGATAGATAGATAGATAGATAGATAGATAGATAGATAGATAGATAGATAATAGATAGAGATAGATAGATGATAGATAGATTAAACAGATAGATGATAGATATGATAGATAGATAGATAGATAGATAGATAGATAGATAGATAGATAGATAGATAGATAGATAGATAGATAGATAGATAGACCAACCAACAGACAGACACAATGGAATACTATTCAGCCTCTTCAAAGAGTAAAATTCTGTCATCTACATCAGGCATGAACCTACAGGGCATGATGCCATGGGAATAAACCACACGTTCTCACATGTAGAATCTAAGACAACTGAACATAAAGACGTGAATAGAATAGAAGTTGCCAGAAGTGGAGTTGGGGGAGTTGGAGGAACAGAGAGATACGGATCATGGAGTTCAACATTTCCGTTAGACAAGAGGAAAGAAATAAGGATTTGAAAAGAAATCTTCCTGCTTTCTTTCTGTAGGTGGACGTTTTTTTTTCTGACTTCTTGAATTTCCCAGTTTAATCTTTTTCAGCTTTTATTGTTTGTTTCTGAAAGCCTTCCGAGTAGTGACATTTCCCATGAGAAAACACTGGCATGAGTAGGATATGTAATATTCTCATTGTTGGTTCATTTCCAAGTAGTCTATTATTGCTGCTGTTGATTTCTCTGTTAACCCAAGAATTTTTTTTTTTTTTGCTTTTAATTAAAAACTTTTACTGCTAATTTCAATGTATATCGGGTTATGGTTCACGAAACTCCTCTCTCTGCTGAATGCCAGTCGAAAGAATGTTCAAAAGGAAACCAAATATGTGAGCAGCTGTGGGGAAGTCAAATGGAAAGAAATCGATCTTGATCCGCCTCTCCCTGTCTTGCAGCCTGTTATGCAGCTGTTGGATTGCAGAGAACCCAAGAAAGCTATGGGTGCTTTTCTAAGAATTATGTGGGAACCTCCTCAGAAGCTTTCATCGGTTCCCTCCTGAAACACTCACAGCTGTGGGGTTGGGTTTTTTTTCTTCTCCCCAACAAGGTGGATAAGAAAATTAAACATCACCCCTCTCTTCCAGCCACCCCATCTCAGGTTTATAAAATCTGCACTGGAATAGTAATGGCTCTCCATGGAAGAGGAGGTGTTGACTGGGGTTTGGGGCATGTAATGGCTACTTCCCACAATATAAGATTAGAATTCCCCAGATGCCCTGTGGCCTGAAGAAGTCACCACCTGTATAACTGGCAGGATGGCAGGGAGGGAGGGGGGAAAGCCAGAGACAAGTCCCTAAAGGGTCCCAAGTACCTGGGCTCAATGGGAACTTACAAAGGTGACCCCAAGTGGCTTTCTGATGTCAACAGTTTCCCCTTGAAAGTTTGCCATATCCCTTTCTAAAGAAACACAAAGTCCTGGCAGGATATGGTTTTAAATGCATGACTTTGTGCCAGGCTCCACTTGAGTCTAAACCAGAGGTCAGCTGGGGGCCTTCTGCCCCTTGAATTCTCGACTTAATTTCCTTGAATGACTGTGCTCTCAGCACATTGCATCAGACACGTTTCAAAGGCTCTGGGAAGTCCAGAGTTGGTTTCCTACCCACACTCCTCCTTTGAGATTCTGGGATGAGAAGACTCCAGACCTGCCTACCCACCTTCCTAGTCATCTCCACAGGCAAAAGGAGTCTTCCCCACACCCTGAGGGGAAACAGTCACACCAGGCAACTGGGACTATTTTGGTGAGAAATAGAAGCACCAAGAAGAAGATGACAACACTGAGGGCTCAGTACCCGCCATCATGCCTGGCTCTACCTTCTCTCTTGGCATTCCTTGCCACCTTCCTCCTGATCCCTTGATCCCCAGTTCCAAAGGCTTCCCTCTCCCTGATTCAAGGGTTCTTTTTCTCCTTTGGAAACCTGGACACTAACTCTGAAGGCTCACTTTCTTCTTTTTTTTTATTGTCCATAATAAGTTACAATATTTAGTGGCCAAACAATGAGTTGTTATCCCCAATTCCCCGCTGCCCTCCCCTCCCCACTCAGCTGGATAACCTCCTCCATGGGTCGTCTGGATCAGTCCTTGTGACAGGGGACCATGGATAGCCTAGTATTCAGCCGGGTTCTCCTGGCCATGCCTCTGGATAATCTCCCCCACCATGGCTCTCACAATCTTTCCGCCCCCTCTTCCGCATAGATCCCTGAGTCCTGGTGGATGAGTATTAAGACTTTCTTTCCCAGGTGTGTTGACATTTTCCTAGGGAAGGAGCTGAGGACACTCTCTCAGAGGAATCCCAACGCCAGTGTGAAGGGGAAACAGCTCCTTTGAATGAAAGGAGGCGCATCACGTGCAGAAACAGTCATTAAGCCTCTCAAGTTCATTGCCACTGGACGCAATGTGCCCTGGCTGTTCAGCCTTGCTAGCTAGGCCTGGTCTTGAGACTATGTCTAAGTGAGATGCTGGGGGTCAAAGAGACTAGGTCACCTCCTGCTGTCAGCTTCAGGATAAGATGTGTGACTATAAATGTGCCGTGGGTCTGAGGAGATGGCTCTCCACATATGATGGTCTGAGTTCAGATCTCCAGTACCCATGTCAAAGCCAGGCATGGCTGCATATGTTGGTAATCCCAGCACTGGAGAGATAGAGACAGGACATCCCTAGAGCTTGCTGGTCAAGAGTCTATCTCAAAGCATAAGGTGGAACGTGATTGAGGACACCTGACATTAACCTCTGGCCTCCATACACAAGTGCGTATATGTGCCTGTGCACCTGCAGACGCACATATGAACATGCACACCACACATACAGACACGGGCAGAAAAGTGTGTCATGAACAAGGGGCCCACAGCCATAGCCATTCAATCAACACAGGATTAGCCAGTGGAACAGAAACCAACGATTTTCGACACAAAGACCCCTAAGCTCACAACCTTAAAGCAAACTTATTACTCATCCACCACGACTCAGGGACCTATGCGGAAGAGGGGGCGGAAAGAGTGTGAGAGCCGTGGTGGGGGAGACTATCCAGAGGTACGGACAGGAGAACCTGGCTGATTACTAGGCTATCCATGGTCCCCTGTCACAAGGACTGATCCAGACGACCCATGGAGGAGGTTATCCAGTTGAGGGAGGAGGGGAGGACAGTGGGGAATTGGGGATAACAACTCATTGTTTGCCCACTAAATGTTGTAACTCATTATGGACAATAAAAAAAATTTAAAAAAAAGAAAAGAAAAGAGTGTCATGACTAAATGGATATTTTGTACCTGTCAAATTGCCTTCTAAATATTGATGTTTACGCCCATAGATCAGTTTTGCTCTCACCTTCACTCAGAGAAGCTTTCTGCACTTGGTGGTGACCACTGGGGAATCTCAAAACTTGTCAAAGTGCTGAGAATAAGTGACCGTTGAGTGTTCAGCATGAAATGAGGCATCCAAGGCTCAGAGAACATTGCAGAGAGAGCTGAAGGGAAGGGAGGAATGCTTTGGAATTCTGTCTTCCGGACAGGAAGTAGCTATTGCATTTATGACCTCACAGTGGCTGTCCCAACTGCACAAGACCTGTATGACATTGGGCCCATGAACATCCCTTCATGGATGGTGGAGGAGGGGGGAAAACATCAAAGTAGAAGAGAAATGTCTACTTTGCAAAGAAGGGGTTTAGTGGAAGGGAATGAAGGAAGGGGTACAGGACAAGTAATGGGGGGGAATGACCATCGAAATACAGTATATGTATGTATGAAAATTGTCAATTAAAAAAAGTTGGGGCTTAGTAGTTAAAGGCACTGACTTACAAAGACTGCCTGTTGGGGTTTGATTCTCAAGAATACACGTAAAGCCAGCTACAAAAAGTGGTGCATGCATCTGGAGTTCATTTGCAGTGTCAAGAGATTCTGGCACACCCATTATCTCTCTGTCTCTTTCTCTTTGTCTTTCTCCCTCTCTTTCTCAAATAAATAAATTAAAGCATTTTGAGTTTCAGAAGGTGCCATGATTAAGGAGTCAAAGTTCAGCGAAGGCCCCCACATCAGGTTACAATTGGCCAGTCTCCGTTCAGCATGCTCTGATGCCTGCACAAGGAAGCAGACACTATTTTTCTCCTGAGAGAATTCCCCAACATCTTTCAAAACAAAATTGGGTTGAGCTGGGAAGCGAGAGAACCGGACACACCAGAGTTAAAAGGCAGTAACAAAGGGTCAAAGGTCATGATAGTCAATGGCCTGTGACATAGCCTTCCTGGAAAAGAACCAGTAGTTGAAATAAGTGACCTCATGGGTGACGTAAAGTTCTGTAATGCTGGGAGCTCAGGTCCTTTTATGTTGAGTCTACTTGGATGAGAGAGGCTGGAGAGAGGTGAGCAAGGTGGACCCAGAAGGTAGTGTCTCCCTCAAGCCTGCAGAGCAGCAGAGAAGAAATGCACAGGATCTGCAATGGGTGCAGGACTCGACGTGTGGTTTTTGCTTTTATTTTTCCTATTAATTCTATGCAGTTAGCATACAAAATAATGGGTTTCATTGTTACATACATGTCATGGTACTTGTTCATATTCCCCCCTCACTTCCTGCCCCAGCCCCTCCTCTCCCAACCACACAGGTGCTCTTGACTTTTTGCCACCTGTGAAGTAAGTATAACTGTGTCTCAATTTACAGGTGAGAAGAGAAATGAGATTTAGAGTGTTATGGTGTGACTTCCCCAAATCACAGAGTGACAAAGCTGACAGTTGAGCTGCCCTCCTGCAGTCCTCACAGCCTGAACCCATACATGACCCAAGCAGTTTATGAGAACAATATCAAAAGAATAAACAACATACATGACAACCGTCAGAGACAGGGATGTTCATTTCATTACCATTCGTACTGGAGCTAGGGAGATAGCTCAGGTAAAGTGCTTTCCTGGCACGCATAAATACCTGCATTTCTTTTGTCGAGGTAGGGTCTTTAGCCCAGACTGACCTGGAATTCACTATGTAATCTCAGGGTGGCCTCAGACTCATGGTGATCCTCCTGCCTCTGCCTACCGAGTGCTGGGATTAAAGGCGTGTGCCACCACACTCAGCAAGGACCTGTATTTGATCACCAATACTCAGGTAAAATGCTGGGCCTATTGGCCTTAGTCTGCGTTGTGGTCAGCTTTCTAGTTGCTGTGCAGGAAGAACCCAAGCAAAAGTGGCTTGTGGAGGAATAGGTTTATTAGGCTTACGGACTCGAGGGGAGACTCCATCCTGGCAGGGAAGATGATGGCATGAGCAGAGGGCTGGACATCACCTCTGCCACAGCACTGCAAACAGCGGCAGGAAGGTGTGCCAAACACTGGCAAAGGGAAGCTGGCTTACAACCCCCATAAGCCTGCCTCCAACAACACAGCTCCAGTGAGGCTCCAATACCCAAACTGCCATCAGCTGGGATTCGATCATTCAGAACACATTCATTGGTTTGTGGGGGACACCTGGATCAAACCATGACAGTCTGTAAACCCAGCACTGAGGAGGCAGAGATAGGAGGATCTCCAGGGCCCACTGGCCGGCCAGCCTAGGCTAATTAGTGAGCACCAGGCGAATGAGGGAGCCTGTCTCAGAAGAGGGGGACGGCACTCCTGAGGATGACACCCAAGGTTGTCCTCTGGCTTCCACACACAATGAACACATGTGCACACATACCCTAACACGCATGATTAGATTAAGTTAAACATCAAATTTGTACTGAGGTGGCGATGCGGCTCAGTGGTAAAGGATAAGGCTAGGGTACAATCTCCAGCGAGGTGACATAAATAAACATCCTAACCATGTCACAGCGGATGGAGGAAGGTCTACAGGAAGTGAGGAAGAAGAGAAAGACTTTATCTGCTGTGTCAAGAAAAAATAGCCAATCCTCTCATGATCAAAGTGCAAGGAGGCCTGGAGGTTTACTCGCAGGAAAAAAAAATACAATAAAGCAGACTTAAAACCCACCCACCATGACTCAGGGAACTGAACGGAAGAGGGGGTGGAAAGATTGTAAGAGCCATGGTGGGGGAGAATATCCAGAGACACTGAGCCCCCCTCAGCAACAACACTAAAGGGGGGGGGGACCTGGCTGACTCCTGTGCTACCCATAACCCCTTACAGCATAGATTGATCCAGAATGTCCAATGAGGAGGATCCCCAGTGGATTGGGGACAGGGAGGAGGGAAATGGAGATACCAACATAATATTTGCTGATACAATGTATCCAATTTTGGATAATAAGGATTTTTTAAAAAATCCTCACCAAGGAGTGAGAAAGGCCCTGGATTGGGAATCTGAAGAACTGAATTTTCAAGTTCCAACATGATTCCCATCAACTGTAATGTGGTCTGACCTCCATGTCAACAAAGGAGAGACCATCGCAACCAGATGACTTCTAGCTTCCCTTGGCTTCTCTGAGCTCAAGGATTGCAGTTCCTCACTGTGGGCTCCATAGCCAGCAATGCCCAGACAGCAGAGTCCTGCCTAGATGAGTGTAGGGCACCCATTCTTTTCCACCTGACCAGTCCTGGTCTGTGGGGCAGTGCTGTTGTCGGGCTGCCCATCAGATAGAACATTCCACCTCACAGGCGGATGCATTTCAGTGGGTCGCCAATAAACTGCAAAGAAATCTCTGTTTCTAGGATCAGATATTCTGAAATAGCAGAAGTTGTGACAGACTGGTAATTGTTGACACAGCTCCCGACAGAACCAAAAGCCAGTGAGAATCCTGGTGTGTCCTAGCAGGATGTGTGAGTCCCAAGTTTGGGATTTCCATTCCAAGCTTCTCTGCAGCCTGTAATTAAAATCTAAGTTCTCCTGTACTAAACTTAATTATCACTCACTCAGCGACGGCAATAAAAATACTAATAATAAGATTTTACGTCAGTACTTTTCAGTTTTTCAAATGGCTCTGACATGCTTTATCTCACTGGACCTTGATGATAAGCAAGGAGCAGAGAAGCAGGGCAAGTGTTATTATCACCATTAATGCTAAGAATAGCTAACATTGAAATTTTTTTTTACATTTACTGAGTGCTTTCAAACAAATTTCTCATTGGACTGGAGGCTGAAGTCTGGGGTGCGGGGACCACGTCTTGATCATTTCTTTACCTTGTGGTGGGAAGTGGAGTCAGCCACATCCAACTCACTCAATCCATACAGGTGAAACCTTCGGCTCATTTCATCATCGTGCAGACTCCATCAGATGGGCAGGCAAATAGTCTCACCTCTGCTTTTCAGTAAGGAAACTGAAACTCAGAGAGTTTCAGTGACGTGTCTAAGGTCACACAGGGAACATCTGGACTCAGAAAAAAAAGTTTCTAAAATGACTCTGAAACGTTGTTCTTTCTTCTCTACAACTACTTGTCAAACTGGATCACATGATTTAGTTTCCTTTTTTTTTAAACTGTAACCAAATACCTAACGAGATGATACTTAAGGGAGGAAGGGTTTACTTGGGCTCATGGTTTAAGGGGATGGAGTCCATCGTGGTGGAGAAGAGATGCTTGCTCCCATCCAGATGAATGCTGTTGACCGTCTGCCTTCTGTTTCCCTCTTAAATCAGTCCAGGACCTCAGCCCTGGAGATAGTGCCCCCTGCATTCAGGATGGGTCTTCCCTCCTCTGATAAACAAAGATCTGTCTCCTAAGTGATTCCAAATCCAGAAGTCAACCATCAGGATTCACCATGACACCTAGAAATCTTAATGAAATGCAACTCTGATTCAGAAAGGGGCACAGGAGTTTCAATTTTTAGTTGGTTTCCAAGTTATGAAGAGCTGGCTGGTTCAAGGACCCATTGGACATAGGTGGCCAAGAGCAAGGAAGTGAATTTCCCAAGGTCACCCCCTAAGGTAACCATAAAAAATGGAATTATGAATGAGCCTGCTGGTCTTCAGTCTTCCCTAAGAACATTCTAGACACTCATCCTCATGATTCAGTGAGATGGCACTCCAAGGGCATAATTCCCCATGTCTCTCCTATACCATTTATAGTTGGAAATGTTTCTGAACTGCCCACCCTTAACAATACCTGAAAGAGCATTTTTCTGTTGTTTAAGGAGTGCCAAGAAGTATAATTGCCTTCAAAAAATTGCACTTCAAAAAAGCCAGTTGGATTCCTACTGTGTTACTAAATTGTACAAACTCCCTTCAAATACCAGATTCTGCCCAGCACGGTGGCTCACGCCTTTAGTCCCAGCACTTGGGAGGCAGAGGTAGGAGGATCACCATGAGTTTGAGGCCACCCTGAGACTACATAGTGAATTCCAGGTCAGCCTGAGCTAGAGCCAGACTCTATCTCGAAAAACCAAAATAAATAAAACAAAACAAATACCAGATTCTTTATCTTTATCTTTATTTGTTGCCTTCCAGGCCCCTTAGACTGAGATAGATCCTTCTGCTTACTGCCTTGGTCAGAGAGACCCCAGAGTCCCTAATGGTCTAGAAAGTTTCATCTGGGAGACACGGACAGAACAGGATCTGAAACCCCATCATACCATACTCAAGGACTAGACATACTGATCCTGCCCAGCAGGAAACGGCACCACGGGGGCCATGGAGACTTGGGGAAACTTTTCTCTGAACTCTGGGTCTTTATGGATCACAATGACCTATTGCCAGATCTCTGGCTATGCTCAGGGCTGTATAGAGAGACCAGGTATATTTGCCAGGGTTCTCCTGGGTAAAAGAACCAATGGTACCATTGTGTGTGTGTGTGTGTGTGTGTGTGTGTGTGTGTGAGAGAGAGAGAGAGAGAGAGAGAGAGAGAGAGAGAGAGAGATATTGCAGACCATAGACCAAGGAGCTCAAGGCCCAGAAAGCAGGAACATTTCAAGTCCAAAACAGGAAAAAGCCAATGCTCCAATTCAAAGGCAGCCAGGCAAAAGGAATCCTTTCTTCCTCAGTCTATTGGTCTCTTCTTGCCTTCAGTTGAGAGGATATCGCCCAGCCACACCAGGCAAGAGCAATCTGCTTTCTCAAAGTCCACCATTTAAATGCTAATCTCATCCAAAAACACCACCACAGATCAGAGTAATAACTGATCAAGTATCTGGATACCCTGTGGCCCCTCCAAGTTGGCATTCGAAATGAACCATGATGCCAAGAAACCAACCACACTGTTCAGCTATAGCAACAAAGCCCTAAAACTCCATTGCACCCTTCCATGACGTCTTTCCATTGTGACAGATTTCCTTTTCCTGGAGAAATTCTTTTCCACATGATGAGCTTCTGAACAACAACACTTGAGGCATATTTTAAGGACACTGGCTCTGAAGTGACTCTAGCCAATAGGGATGCAGGGGAGAAAGGCAAGATTGTGCAAGACTGTGGTGGCTGAACAAGGGACCCACAGCCACAGCCATTCAATCAACACAGGATAAGCCAGTGAGACAGAAACCAACGATTTTCGACACAAAGACCCCTAAGCTCGCAACACTAAAGCAGCCTCAATACTCACCCACCACGACTCAGGGAACTGAGCGGAAGAGGGGGCAGAAAGATTGTGAGAGCCGTGGTGGGGGAGATTATCAGAGGCATGGCACCCCTCAGTAACAACACACTTGGGCCAGGGAAACCAGGCTGACTCCTAGGCTATCCATGGTCCCCTGCCACAAGAACTGATCCAGATGACCCACGGAGGAGGATATCCAGCTGATTGGGGATGGGGAGGGGGGGCAATGAGGAATTGGGGATAACAACTCATTGTTGGCCCACTAAACAATGTAACTCATTATGGACAATAAAAAAATTAAAGAAATGTCCCACAGGGGGGAAAAAAAAGAGATTGTGGTGGCATCACTGTAGGATCCTTTCTGTGTTGTCCCAGGGCTTATGCAGATGAGCAGGCTGGGACCTTATCTCTGTCCCATTAGGACCTGTCCCAAATACCAGTTTGTCACCTCTAACTCAACCTCCTCCTCTCCCTGGAGCTAAGGAAAAGACTGCCAGTGTCTCAAACTTCATGTGACTGCTTCAAAGTGAATCACTAGGCTCACAGAAGTGCAGCAAAGGAACTGAGGAGCAGGTACAGACTCAGGACAGGGGAACGTTCCACACTGTAAGTGCTCCAGCACAGCCAATCCAGAAAGACTGATGGAAACACGTGAACAGCTTTACTCCCGGATGACCTCATTGACCACATCCACCCTGACTTGTATTATCATCAGTCAGTCAGGAGATCAAGTAAAGAATTTCTAAGTTGCTGTACCGAACAGGTAACAGTGAGGGCTTTTAAATCAAAAGATTATATTGCAGAAATGAAGAGAATGAAAGATTGTCTGATGAGCTGGAGAGATGGCTCAGTGGTTAAGGTGCCAGCCTGGAAAGCCTAATGATGGGGATTCCATTCCCCAGTACCCACATAAAGCCAGATGCACAAAGTGATGCCTTGCGTGTTTTGATGGTCAATGATATGTTGAGTAAATATCAACTAATGTTTAGGGTTTTTTTCAAAAGTATAACTTGTATCTTCTATAGGTTGGATGGACAAAGAGGATTGACAGGAAGCAAGAAGATGCCATCAGGTGAGTGTTAAGCATTCGAACACATGACCCTTTGAGGGAGATTTCACATTCAGACCACCACAGGGAGCCATGCTAGGACTACCTGGATGCAGGTGTGAGCTGACTACGCAGCTTGGGCCATGGGTGAAGAATGAGTTATCACTTGCTTAAGTGACCTGTAGGACAATTAACTTGCATTTGACTTTGGTAAGTATACTAGTTAAACCTCCAGAGAAACAAAGCCAAGGGAGTATGCCCATTTTGTGTGTGTGTGTGTGCGTGTGTGTGTGTGTGTGTGTGTGTGAGAGAGAGAGAGAGAGAGAGAGAGAGAGAGAGAGAGAGTTCATAGATGATTGATAGATGGCTTCTACAAAATGGATTCACTTCATTGTGAAGTGCACAAGTCTGAAATGTACAGGCAAATCCAGCTGTCGAGAGGCAGGTTCCCTCTCCTCAGAGAACATGCATCTTTTAGCTTTCAAGGACTTCAACTGATTAGGTTAAAGTCCATCACACTGTGGAGAATAATCTGCTTTATGCAAAGATGAAAATGTCCATTTCTTATACAAGAATCTCTTCACGGTGTCATTTCCACTGACACCTGACTAAGTGTCCAGGTGCCCCATCTACTGAAGTGGACACATCACAACAAAGAAACCAGCATCTTGACCTTTCCAATCTTGCCTTTTGCTGTCTGGTGGGTTGGTTTCCTGGGGAGTTCGGAGTCTACTCACATCACATACTTTCATCTCTCTTGATGAAACATTAAAGAGCAAATATTCCATCAACACCAAGAGGTTCCAGACCCTCTACTTCAATAGGAAGATCCCCATCATCTTCCTAAATAAATGTACTTTCCTCAGTGGCTTGTCTATAGAAAAGTGGTCCCCAGGTTGCCCCTAAGGATCACCTCTCAGATGCTTTCTGCTGTCGTGTGGGGAAATTTCTGGGAAGACCTCTCTCACCAAACTCATGCCCTGTTTTTAGTTTGACTCAAAGAACTCCGCGCCAGCTCTGGAACCTTCCTGTAGCTTATAATTCACTGTGGTTTGCCATGTCTTATGTGGGAACAAGGGACGACTTTCATTTAATATTAACCAGGCATTTTTCGGCCATGCCCTCTTTCCCATTGTTTCACTGGAACAAACAATGGATCAGAAGCAGTTTTTAAACTATTCTGCCTCACACATGACCTTCTGAAGATTTTATTCAACATCTGTTTAGAAAAACACACACATAGCAAACACACAAGAACCAAGAACCAAATAAACTGTGTGCATTATTCCTCTGCAATGGTCATAAGGTACTTGATCTTTCTTGAAAGGGACATGCTAAGCAAAAGAAAAATTGTTTTACCCTAAATTATTCATGCTGAACAGAAAGGGGGGGAAAGATTGAATTTAGAAACATTAAACCACAACTAGTAACTCCCTTTGTAGCTAGGTCATAATCACTGATTAAAAACTTCCCGTAGGACTTTAGGGTTAAAATGGTACCTAGCTCTACCAAATTCCATCATTGAGGGTAAAAAGAATTATAAGAGCTTTGGACAAAACGAAGACTTGGAGACTATGTGGGATCAGCCTATAAGGATAGGTGGATCGGAAAATGCCAAATCAGACCTACCCTCGTGGCAAAACAGGGCTTCACTGCTTGAAAGATATCTTTCAGAAATAAGTGGGCTGGGTTAGGGAGATGGTAAGTGGAGAAAGAGCTTGCATAGCAAGCACTTGGACCTGAGTTCATATCCCCAGTGCCTACATAAAATGCCAGGTATGGGAGTGCACACCTATCATCCTAGCACTGGAAAAATGGACAGAGATTCATAGGGTTTGCTGGCTTGGTAGTCTAGCAGAATCAGCGAAGTCTAGGTTCAGTGCAAGACCCGGTCTCAAAAACTAAGGTGGAAGGTGACAAGCAGACACCTGACCATGACCTCTGGCTTTCACATGCATGCACTAACATTTGCACAATTGCACACACACACAGAAACACAAATACAAGCGCATGCACAACGCATATTTACACATACCAAAGAAAATGGAAATGGAAGGAAGAAGGAAGGAAGGAAGGAAGAAAGAAAGAGAAGGGAAGGAAGGAGGAAGGAAGGGAGGGAGGGAGGGAAGAAGGAAGAAAGGAACTAAGGAAGGGGAAGGGAGAGAAGGAAGGGAAGGAAGGAAAGGAAGAAGGAAGAAAAAAAGGAGGGAGGAAGGAAGGAAGAGAGGGAGGAAGGAAAAAATGAAGGAAGGGAGGGAGGAAGGAAGAAAGGAAAGAAGAAAGGGAGGAAAGAAGGAAGGAAGGAAGGAACAAAGGAATGAAGGAATGAACAGAGGGAGGGAGGAAGGAAAGAAGGGGAGCAGCAGTTCACTGCTTTTCAAGAAAGGTCATACAATTCTGTGCATGAGGAAAATGAGAGTCCCTAGAATCAACACTTTCCACCCTCTGTCAGTGCTGGGTACAACCAGAAATAAAAGCGATCCTAAAAGTTCTAGAAGATAAGAACAAGAGAGATGTGCTATCCTAGATAAGTGATAACAACTAACTGTATTTGTGGCAGAAAATTAGAATTCCTCGTCCAAAACATGAAATCCCTAAGTGGGTTACATTGTCATGAATATTTAAATGGCACTGCTAGATATTTACCATTAAACTGAGCTGCAAAATGTTCTAGCTTCTTATCTTTTCATAAAAATAGAACCACCTCGTCACACAAAAAAAAATTGCGTATTTTATCACCTTGCAAACTATCCCAGGCTCTTTGCTGGAGTACACTATGAAAGGACATTGGTGAAAGCAGGGTTTAGGAGCAAAACTGCTGCTCTAAGATTTGCCAGGGACGTGCTTTCTGGGAGGCACTTCAAGTTGAGACCTTCGCCATGCAGATGTTTTCTATTAAAACACCTATTCTGTAGCCAGAGAAGGTCAAAATCAGTTTAAACGCTGCTGAGTGGGTATCCCCTTCACTGCCACCAGGAGCCATTCCATTTTCATGGAGGAGGAAGCACACACCCCTGGATTGGGTCTCTCACTATAGCAACAGAAGTCACACCTGCAGATCACTTACATCAATTATTGGGCAATGCTCCAAGCTATCAAAGGAGCAGTCTTGTTACTGTGAGGTGACATGACAATGTGACCCCCATATTGTCAGGTCTTCCCATGGATAAAAGAAGCCACAAAGTCAGACTATTTTTAGCATAGTTCATTGACTATAAGATGCACATTATTTTCCCTTTTTTTTTAATGTTTTAAATCAGGAGTTGCCTTACAGCCAGTGGTTTCTTACAATTCTAATTGGCAAGAGATTTTTCCTTCCTGTTGGTATGTGAAGTGGTAGAAAGTCTTTATAACCAGTGACGGCATCCTAGATTTCATGGAACCCAGAATGCAAGACCTCCAGATAACTAAATGTTGGCAATAGATGCAATCACGAAACAAACCTAAAAGGAAAAGCATAACAGAATCAACTATGCAGGCATCATTTCCAATTTACAATATTTATTTTAAAAAGGCTTTTGGTATTATCATTCTGCTATGATTTTTAGAAGACACCTAACAAATCATTTTGTGCAAAATAAAGCTACAATAAATTGACAGAAATTACCTGATTTGTCTAAAGATGGAGAAGATAGATGATGATGAATATGATAAGATAGATAGATAGATAGATAGATAGATAGATAGATAGATAGATAGATGATAGATAGGTGATAGATAGATAGATGATAGAGATAGATAGATAGATAGATAGATAGATAGATAGATAGATAGATAGATGATAGATAGGTGATAGATAGATAGATGATAGAGATAGATAGAAAGATGATACATAGATAGATGATAGATAGATAGATAGATAGATAGATAGGTAGATAGATAGATAGATAGATAACTAAATTATATGTAATAAAATTTAAGGTCTGTGTACCATGCATATATGGTACATATCTACTAATCTAGTAGTAAGGGGATATTTACAAAAGTTAATCATACATCAAGAGTCTTTTAAATTTTTTATTTATTTACGTGTGTGTGTGTGTGTGTGTGTGTGTGTGTGTGTGTAATGCTAGAACCTCTTGACACTGCAAATGAACACCAACACTGGTTGCTTGTACCAGTTTTAATTTCTGGTATGCGTGGGTAGCTTGGGAATTAAACCTGGGATGGTAGTTATTGGTTTTGCAAGCAAGTGTCTTTAACCACTAAGCCATCTTCCTAGCCTAACAATATTCTTTTTTAAAAATAAATTTTATTGTCCATAATGAGTTACATTATTTAGTGGGCAAACAATGAGTTGTTATCCCCAATTCCCCACTGTCCCACCCCCATCCCCAATCTGCTGGATAACCTCTTCCATGGGTCGTCTGGATCAGTCCTTGTGACAGGGGACCATGGATAGCCTAGTATTCAGCCGGGTTCTCCTGGCCATGCCTCTGGATAATCTCCCCCACCATGGCTCTCACAATCTTTCCGCCCCCTCTTCTGCATAGTTCCCTGAATGGTGGATGAGTATTAAGGCTGCTTTAAGGTTGTGAGTTTAGGGGTCTTTGTGTTGAAAATCGTTGGTTTCTGTCTCACTGGCTTATCCTGTGTTGATTGAATGGCTGTGGCTGTGGGTCCCTTGTTCATCCCGTTATTCTCTGTGGGGTTCCATATGGATCCTCCACAGTATGACTCTGGTGGCTCCTCTCTTGCCAGAATCTCAGCTATCGGCCTACGGTCGGTTGGTAGGGTTAGATGGGCTCCAGCTCTCTCGCTGCATCCTGAAGAATACAAACACAATCTCCATCGGAGAGTGAGATCAGTGTAGGTTAATAAATATACACAATTCTGGAATTACCTAGATTCTATTTTCAGTAGCCTCCCCGTCAATCGCTCCCATAGTGCAACTTGTCTTGGGAGCCCAAGAGTACAGGATCCGGTGTCTATCGCCCTGAATCTCAAGTTCCAGACAAGGGGTCCCCCTCACTAAGTGGAAAATTGGACGAATTTGAAAGCTGTTGATTGTCTCCCCCAGGCCAGGCTCCTCCATTACACAAGTGCTCCTTTCTTGGTTCGCTGTTCTCTCCCAGTAGGAGATGTGGTCAGCCTACTCATGGCTGCAGATTGTGTTTCATGTCAGTGGTTTACTCCAGCTGTCATTGATCAGTTTCCCCTGGCAGCCTGTGCAGTGCCTTCCAGCACTACACTAACTGCCTTCTGGGGGCTGGATACCATTCCGGACCTCAAAGGGTCTCTCGATGCTGGTCTCTGGCATTCTGTGGTTTCTTCAGCAACAGGGTTTTGCCTCAGGCCTGGGGAGGGCAGGCACTCAAGAGCCTTGACAGAATTCTGTTTTGTTGTTGGAACCTCATGGGTAGCTTTGGTCAACAGCTCAGTGAGGGAAGGAACCAGTGGTTGGAACCAGGGGTTGTCAGACTGATCTAATGATTCACAGGCTTAGACTCTCC
>PVHP010029283.1:0-22432 GCA_004024765.1 Zapus hudsonius
GAGGAGGAGGAGGGGCGGTTTGTTAGGAACAACTCCAGGGAGAGCACAGGAAAAGCAGATGCGAGGAGCCAAGGCTATTTATTGGCTGCAAACGTGGCAGGGCTGCAGGCCATTCTCATTGCAGGCAGGGCACCTCAGGGCCCGATAGGACTCCTTAAATCTGTTGGCCAGCATGGAGAACTTGCTGCCATGGCACAGAGAACAGGTAGCGCTGCCTGACCCTCGGCAGTGAAGACAGTTGTCCTCAGGGAGCTCCCCGTCCTGAAAAAGACAGGCCAAGCTTTAGTCAGACCGGCAGTTCCAGCGCATGTCAGGTCAAAGTGGGTCTTGGCAAAGCTACAGCAGAAGTGAGGGGAAATGTTTCCTACACGTGTGACCAAGGGAAATGGCCAGGGCACAGAGTAACCACAGCAATCCTTTTTCAAGGCAGGGTCTCACTGTAGCCCAGACTGACCCGGCACTCCCTCTGTGGCTCCAGGGGGCCTCAAGCTCTAAGGGATCCTCCTGTCTCGGCCTCCCAAGTGCTGGGACTGAAGGTGCCACCACCACACCTGGCGTTCACAGCAGTTTTATCAGAGAATTTCCTGGACGCACATCTCTAGCATGGCCTCTCTGCCACCACGTCTGCATTCTGAGACTTGATGCATGGGTCACTTCTGTGAGACCGGAGTGGAAGGACATGGCTGTCCTCGTCGCCCAGTGCTGAGGGTGAACCTTGAAGCCTGCTAGCGAGGAGCTAAGCACGAGTCCTGCATGCTGCCATTTAGTCCTCGCAGTATTCCAGTGCGAGAGATATGAGTACTCTCATCTCTGTGTTAGACAGGAAAATGAGATGCTGGCAAGTTAATTGTCAACGCCAGACACAGAGCAAGAAAGAAGAGGAGGCAGATTTGGGCCCCGTGGGGCTGAGCGGCCAGGGCTGGCATCCTAATGACTGTGCCAAATCCGCTAATTGCAGCTCTCCAATAGGAGGTGCTCAAGAATGATGGCCTCTGAAACTGACAGACCGAGTGGGTGAGGGAATGAATGAATGAATGTTACCCACTTCAAAGCTGAGCTCTGAACGTGTGTGATGTTTTATTCACTTTGAGAACTTCGTGATTAGGAGCTAGTCTGGCGAGTAAAGGCCCTGCGCTGTGGAGTCAAGACTAGAAGCTGTCGCGTGACGTGGCTGCGTGACTTTGACGGTGGCTTCACCTCTCCTGATGCTTCTTTACTGGAGACGCGGGAGTGGCAGGCCTGCCCTCTGAGTAGTAGGGATGTTACGCTAGATAGTGTCTTCTCTGACATGGCATCGGCTCTCCAGAAAATGTCTCCTAGCTATTGTCTAGAGATGATATGGGTAACCCATCTCAAAGTGGGCATCTCCCAAGGAAGGAGGAGCCCTGTCTATTGAAGCTTCTAAACTTCTTGGGAAGTCCACCTCGTTTTCCCCATCCCACACCCACGTTCCTAGTCCAGAGGCCCACAAGCTCTGGTATAAGCTCACCAGTTTTATGGGATGTTCTCCCCACTCGTGCCCGTCTGATCATCTTGCCTACCATCCTGGTTTTTTGTGGAAAGAATGCAGGAACTCTTTTAGCAAGCACTTGTCCTCCAGATAAACCCCCCTGATGAAATCCGGTCTCCTCAGCCCATCTAGACGTATCGTCACTTCCCTCATCGGGCTCTTGTCCTTCGGCCTCTCTGCTCAGCCCTGCCAAACCCCACTTGTTCCCACACCTCAGCCGTGCAGCTCCTCCTCCAGGAAGGCTTGCCGACCGGACTGCCCACCTAGGCTTCTATCCAGGAACCCTGCCCCAGCCTCTCCTACTCCACTGAACATTCCTGAAAACCAGACCAGAAGGTCCCTGGTCAGTTCTCCATAGCTTCCAGAAATGTACGCCAGAGCCTGGCACAATATTTGTTGTTCATAGGTTTATTGGCCTCTGAATAAACCAACATAATAGTGAAGTCTGAAGAAACCTTGTAGTTCTTGACTTCTAGGAACTAACAATCCCCATTGGGTGGCTCCACCCAACAAACACCTTTTTTTTTTTTTAGTGACATGGGGAATCAAACCCAGAGTCTCACAGATACCAAGCAGTGCTCTACTATTGAGTCACGCTCTATTCAGCCTTTTCTTATAACCAAATGATAAAAATAGTTTCTAGAACAGATGGCGTGGTATTTGAAAACATCTCCAGTGTGGCAAAGAGCCTAGGAAGGAATTACATTTGATTCACTCTGAATGTAGGAAATGACAAAAACTCCTATCTAATATGCTCTTGTGTTAACATTTTATTATTGTTGCCACAGTTTGTTTTAGTGTTATTATTATTATTATTGTCACACTCTAATTGTGTTAATAATGGAGGAATTTGTTTTCATCTATTAAATTGTTCTAAATAAACGTTTTCCAAAATACTTTTTTCTTTTGGTTTTTTTGTGGTAGGGTCTCTCTCTGGCCCAGGCTGACCTGGAATTCACTATGTAGTCTCAGGGTGGCTTTGAACTCATGGCGATCCTCCTGCCTCTGCTTTCCAAGTGCTGGGATTAAAAGTGTATCACCACACCTGGCTCAAAAATACTCTTAAAATAAATTCCCATGATCTATTTTTCTGTCACCTCCAGGATGTCTTATGGTTTAGTACTTGATCCCAGTGAAACCTTAACGATCTGAGTCAGCAATGTCAAAGAATGTACAATAACCTGCCACTATGTATTGCGCATTGGTCACAAAATTTGGGATCATGGCATGGTAGGTGTGAAATTGGAGATTTGTGAACAGGTCTTGGGGGCCTGCTGCAGAGCCCCAGGACAACCTTAAACCACATGACATTCACGGTTGTGGGTTCTAGAGACATATCAGGGGCTTCGGTGGAGATTACATGCTTGGCTGGGTTGTTACACTAAAATCACCTCCACGTGGGCTTTTAATTATTCAACTAACCCTTTTCTATACAAGGTATATGAAATATAAGCCTTTTCCTGTCTTAGTATTTTTTAAAAATTCTTCTCAAAATGCTGACTAGTAGGAATTGAACATAGCTATAGCACAGCTCTCTGAGCCTGGCAGACCCTCTCCATCCACTGCCTACTAGCTCTCTCTGCTACAGGGGAACTTCAGCATTTATTACAGAAATATAGCCTCGCATAACTCGAAAGACAGCGACCAACCAGCACCAATGCACACACTGTAGAGCAAACTGTTTGTGACCATGAGATTAGCAGACAGGTGGATCTGAATTGGACCTCAGACAAGTAACTAAACCTCTCTGAGAGCCTCAGTTTCCCTTAATGGAGAATGAGACTGTTAGTAATGCACGCTCCAGGGTCCTGGTGAGAATGCAATGAACTTTTGCATGAAAAATGTTGAGCATGCCACCTGGCTATCGTGAGCCTGCAATAAATAGCAGGCTTCGAGACAGCCACCATCTCAAAGGGGAGATCACATTAGAAAGTCAGACAATTTACAGCTACAAATCCTCTAAGCACAAAGCTGAGAATTTCCCCTTTGCACATTTTACCAAGGCTCAATTCAATTATTTTCTGCGCTCCTTTTAGAACTGATAGAGGTCCGAGGTGGCCTGCCTTTCTGCCTGCCCTGCTCTTTCATCGGACTCTCACTCCCCAGTTCCATAGAGCTCAACCAAGTCTCTCTTGGTCAGAAGAGGCTCCTTGATGTTCTTTGACCCTCTCTTTCAGAATAAAACTTGTCTGGGCATGTAGAGCAGGAGGGATTAGGACAGACAAATAGCAATTTAAAGCACAGACAAGTGAAGCGTAACCTCTCCCAGCGCCCCTCTGCTGCAGCCCTGACTACAGCTGGAAAACCAGAGGCCTCGGAGCTGGATTGGAAGATCACTCCCAGCGTTGCGTTGCCTTTCAGGCCCGTGGGGGATCTGCATTCTACCAGCTTTTGCTCTCTTCTAAAAATACAAAGACCACGTGCTCCTTCCAGTTACACCATGGTAGGAGACAAGCTCATACCGCAGTGTTGAGTCCTCCACCTGCTGCCCTACTGGGTTTCAGCAGTGCTTCAGAAGACAAAGAAGCCATGGCAGAATCCTTCTCCCAGAAGGCACTTTAGTCCCAAACTCTTTCTGCACACAATTCAGCCGCTACTTACAGAGTATTGATTACACTCCAGACTCTTTTTCTTTAACCTGGGAACTGCAGTGTTACGCTCACCCTTGCCATCATGGAAACAAAACCCTGCTGGGTAAGGGCAAACCTTAACAAGATGATCACACCAATCAGAGTAAGGAGACATGCAGGACCCTGACACATCTGTCGAGAGGACTTCATCCTCATGGAAGCCAGACAAGATCCCCCGAGAAGTAAAAGTGCCACGGTGATCTCACGGGCTGAAGGCAATGGGATGGGGGACCTGGAGGAAAATCAAGCCGAGGGGATTTGCCTAGGGTGGATGGACAGACGGACAGTGTGTCTGGGAGGGGGGGCAAAGGGAAGGGTGTGAGCAATGAGGAGGCAGAGCTGGCAGTGGCCAGGCTGGCAGGGCTTTCTAGAACAAGTTGGGGCTTTTGGTCTTATGCCAAGCAATGTCAGAACACTAAAGGCTTTGAGGGGTAGAAAGATTGTGAGGAGGTGAGAGAAGCAGATTTTCATTTTAAACAAATTGTATTGGGCGTGAAATCGGTTTGGAAAGAGGCACAAGTATATATGAACCAAACCTTGGAAGTCTTTTTCTAGAGTCTGTGTGGCTTATGCTCTGGTGGAGGAGATGAGAGGAGAGAAGAAAGTGGATCCTAGAGGAGTTGTGGAGAGTTAAGTAAATTTGTGAGGTAGAAAAATAAGAGACTGCTGAGAGGCTTTGGTACCTTGAGTCAAAGCCAGTCGTGACTTCTTCCCCCTCTTCACCTCACCCCTCCCAAAGTAGGGACCATCCCTCAGGCTTCAGGGAGTCACCCACTTTCCATGCCAACTCATGGGACATCAGTGTGAGTCCCGAGGAAGCCTCAGGTCTAAGAGACAGAACGCAACAGAATGAGATATTTCTCCTTGTGCCCAGGCTTTTACTCTCTTAGCACAAACTTAACCCCTCATTTCACATTGGGAGCGATGAGCCATGAATCCAGCACTGTTCTCCTTATCCGAGCACGTTCAAGAAATAGCTTCCAAGGTCACACTCCTATGAGGGCTATGGGGGAAAATATCATAACAAGTTACACTTTCCTATTTAAAGGTAGGCAACTTATTAATATTTTTAAGGAAAGTTTTAAGCCAGATGTGGTGGAACATGCCTGTAACCCTAGCTCGTAGTAGGTGGAGGCAGAAGGATTAGAAGTTCAAGGTCATCTTCAGCTACATGAGACCCTATCTCAAATAATAAAATATAAAAAGGAGGGCTGGGGAGATGGCTTAGGGGTTAAAAGTTGCCTTTTTGCAAAGCATGTTGGCCCAGTTGGGTTCTCCAGCATCCACAAAAAGCCAGGTGAAAAAAGTGCCACAAAGTGACCCAAAGTGGCACAAGTATCCAGCATTGGTTTGCAATGGCAAGAGACCCTGGTGAGCCCCCCATCCACACACACAAATCAATAAAAATACTTCCATAAAAAAAGACACTGGGCTGCAGTGAGACTGCTTAAAAAACAAACAAACAACAACAACAACAAACCCCCCTGGAGCTGGAGAGATGGCTGAGCAGTAAAGGTGCTTGCCTGCAAAGCCTAACGGACCCAGGTTCAATTCCTAAGTATCCACAGAAAGCCAGATGCACAAAGTGACACATGCATCTGGAGTTCATTTGCAGTGACTGGAGGCCTTGGCACACCATTCTCTCTCTCTCTCTCTCTCTTTCTCTCTCTCTCTCCTTACAAAAAATAGATAAAATTTTTTAAATTCTTAAAAAAAATGTACCTGGTTGAAGGTCCCTAGATAAGTGTGGTATCCAAAGATTCCTGGCCCGTGACATTCACGAGCACAGTATCATCCAGCCCACGTATTCATTCTCAGTATATTGCAACACATTGAGTTCACTTGCACCTGGGCTTGTGGAGTTACTAATATTCCTCAGTTTTGATTAAATAATGATCAAAATAGACACAACTTTACATAGTGTGAACTGAGGACAAGACCAATGACAGAAGCCCAAGCATGAGAAGAGGACACCTCTAGAACTTACTATCTATAAACCATACCTCACAGTGAAAACCACAAATGCCTAATCCTAACTGAAGAGGACATCCAAAAATTAAAAATTATTAGTGATTGGAATATGGACTTAGAACTGTTATGCCATTTTCTATTTTTAAGATATAAAAACCTTAAGATTCTTCACATTTTTAGTATTTTTACATCCTAAGCATATATTCAACAATTTTTACTTAAGTAATGCACATTTGAGAAAATTTGTAGACCACTGGTGTAGGGCCAGCCCCTAGGGGAACAGTGCGGCGCTAACACACCTGCATGTACTGATTATGAGGGAATGTGCCTTCGGACTCCTGCAGAGGCCCATCATTCTGATCCCTGTCTCCAGAACTTTCTTCTTTGCTCATCAGAGACTCTTCCTCAGCCTCGTCTTCCTTCTGGAGAATTTTCCTCATGAAGTCCCTCTTGTCCATTGGGGTTCGGATGATTTTCAGGTTGTTTGTGTAGATGATTATCTTTCCAAAATCTATAATGGGTGGAGGCTAGAGAAAGAGAGAGAGAGGGGAATCTTCACCAAGTGCAAGGTCGCACAACATACCCAACCACCAAAAAAAGAAAAATAAATTAGGACAGAAGGACCTTGCACCAATCAATCAACTGTGATTCACCAGACCTCAAGGCCTATTTACTCTTTCTGAAAGCCAGAGAATCTAGCTTCCTTTTTGCCGTGGATGGTAGCCAATCAAAGCTGAAGTACTCAGAGTGCAGGGTTGCGAACGGAAGGTCTAGCTATGGCACACCCAGCAGACAATGCAGAGCTTGGCACAATGAGTCTTTAACAGGTACAAAGCAGTGCGTTTTTGTTTCACACAAATATTTCTCCATTTTTTCTTCACATAAATAGCAATGTAATCACAGGCTATTTATTGAATACTATTTGTTTCAGACACCATTGGAAGCATTTTACTACTGTTACTTCACTTTCCCCTTAAATATCCCTGTGAAGTAGATGCTATGATTTCCACACTTTACAGGGAAGGAGACTGAGCCTCAGTAGGGTAAGTATATTACTGAGGTGACAAGCAAGCAGAGTGGCTGGGGTTCAAACCCAAGCCCATCATTTTAAAGCACATATTACAGACACCTCTATGCACTATTCACAGCATTCCTCCCTCCCCAACTATATCAATGTATACCAAATATATCAACACATATCACTATATCTCAAATCATCACTGTGTATACTTTGTCATGATTCATCTTTATACTTGATGTTAGCTAGAAGGCCAAGAAACAACAATCCACTTTGATTAGCCGCTTAATACGAAAATCTTTTTGTCAATGTACTTCTAAATGATCATTGTTAATAGTTTATATTCTATTGTGTGGATTTATCATATGTTGCTTAATGATTTGTTCCAGAATAAATTAGGGCCATTCTACAATGTAATAAAGAAGCTTGGAGGACTGAGGGCCTAGGTCAGTTGATGAGAACTTGCCTAGCATGTGTGAGGCCTTGGCTTTCATCAGAGGATGGAAGAGTAAGAGGAGGAGGGAGAGGAGAAGAGCAAGGAAAATGAGGATTTGAAGGGAGAAGGAAAGGAAACCGCCTGAAAAAGACATGGTCAGAGAAGGGCTACTTGGCCAAGAATCAAGAATGCACATTTTTACCCATTTAGGAAGCCTGGAGGGAAATAACTTGGAACTCTCATCCAACTGTCCACTGGTTGTAAGATACGGGACAGTCACATACTTCTCAGAACTCGGTTTTGTTCATCTGCACATGGCCTGCCATCCAGCTGGTAGGTTCTTCAACTGACAATCTAGTTCCTGAAACACAGAACTCTCAAGTCCTCTTCTGTTGTCCAGTCTCGTTCTGGGGAGCCTCTGGCATCGCTAAGCTCAGTAATATGAGTTAATGCTTAGAACCCAAGTTCCAGAATTCGATCCCAAGTTTCTGCTGACGTCTATGCTGACTGACAGGGTTCCTAAGGTTCAGCTCTTGTCCCTGAGACCAGTGCTAGCAACTTCTGGGAGTGGGAGATGCTACAAAAGCGTGGAAGACGGGGTTGGAAAATCTGAAGGCAATATGTCCGTGGGCATTAGCTGCTGATGTCGGTCAAATGATTTTTCAGTAGTATATGCACACTTGCCACATTCCTAAAGACCTCAGAACAAAGTATTCTTTGCATAAAGCAAATCTGCTTAGATACTAGTCTTCAACAAGCTCCTATTTAAAGCCCTCTTGTGTTCAGTCTCCATCTGACTGGAGCTCCCCTCCTTGAGATCGCTGTGGAGTTGTCAATGGCTCTTCACTAAGCCACAAGCTTCCTGCGGCCCTTTTCCCTTGTTCTCGCTCTTCAAGGGATCAGGTAGCAGCTTCCATTTCCTACTGTTTCATGCACCCCGGATTCCTGTTTCACACTCTGGACTATCAGTTTCTGAAGAGGAAGATAAGGATGGGGCACTTTTGGAGGTTCCATTTCTGCTTCCAGTAACAGCCAAGGAGGTTCAGTTACTAGGAAGCTTCATCACATCCTGAGTGTTTTCTTTTATCTTTTTGGAGGCAATACCCAATATGCTCAGAGAATATAAAGTCTCTGCCTCTCAGCTGGTCAAAACCGGAGGGTCCCCTATCACCTTGAAGGTGTGTAGAATTCAGTCCTCTTGACAGCCAAATTCTTCTTGGTGTCTAAGGAGACTCCCTAGATGTAACTGAAGCTCACATGATCTGGTGATATCCAGTTGCCTGAGAGGAAAATCCACAGAAGCTATAGAGGCCAGGATGGAGCCAGGATGCTTCAGCTGTTTCCAGACTCTAGAAAGGTATCCAGTCAGAGGACTGTGAGTTCAAGGTCAGGCTGGGCAGCATAGAAAAACACTCTCCCCCTTCAGACCAATACCTCCTCAAACCACTAAAATATCTTCCCCATTTTATATTTTATTATTGTTTTTTTTTTTTTTGAGGTAGGATAGGCTGACCTGGAACTCCCTCTGTAGTCTCATGGTGGCTGTTAGTGGTGCTGCCAAACCAGGCATGGTTAAGCAAGGAATGGATTTTACAGATCCAGAAGTTCCACATGGGAAAAGAGGCTTTCCCCTTTCACAGTCCAAGCAGAGAGAGAGAAGCATCACCCCGGCTGCCAGACACACACACCAGCAGGTAGCAGTGAGTTCCTCAGAGCTCATATCTATGGCTGGAATTCCAGATCCACCACCAGAAACACCTTAGGGCTGGAGGCTAGGATCCACCCAAGGCGACACCTCCTCCAGCCAGGCAGCTGGAGAAAAGCTTTTAATAAACTCCTGAATCTAGTGGGGGACAGCCATTCAAACTCCCACAAATGGGACTTATGGAGTTAAGCATTTGTGAATATCCTGGTTTCTGTGGCAACATGGCTGGAGACCGTTATTCAGGCACCACTAAACTTTCTCATTGCTCTGTTTTTAAATGCAAAAATGCCTTATTAGGTAGCAGAAAGCTAATCTGTTTAGGAGTCAGGCAGACCTGATTCAAATTTTATTCAAATTTTACTTGACAACTGTGTGGAAAGGTGAAAGTTATTTAACACCCTTACACTTCTGTTTTCCCAATTTGTAAAACTCTCATTGTGAGGATGCAATTATACAACACATATAAAATGGGTGTTCAGTTAATGCTATCACCATTCTTTTCTCCTTCCGCTTTTCCCCCAAACTTTACACATTTTAGTAATTCTTAGTTCCTTACAATATTTTCATTACTTATATAAGCACTTTTTCCACTTATCACACAAAATAAAAATGACAATTCTTTAAGAACTTGCTCAGTATTGCAGTAGTACCTAGCATTTGCTGGACACATGCAGGGTGCCAGGCACAGTGCTAGGTGCTCCATGTGTGTTTTCTACCTTAACTGCTCTAATGACCCTCCTGTCATTGATAATGAGGTTCAACGCAACAAGTGACAGAAACTGTCAGCCCCTCGCTGACTAACATCAGAGTCTCCTTTTGAGTTTTATCATTATTGCAATAATAATAATAAAACGTGCATCACATAAAATTTACCTTTTTAACCATTTGTAAATGTAGCAATCTGCAGCATTAAGTATAACACATTATTAGCCATCACTGCCACCAACTCTAGAACTTTCTTTTCTTGTCAGACTGAAACACTGCTGTATAAACAATGCCCTATCCTCTATTCCTGGAACCTGGCAACTACCAGCTACATCTTTTCTCAATGGATTTGACTCCCGTAAACATACTGTGTGGCTGGACTATACACTATCTGACTTTCTGCACATTTACTGTCTTCAGAATTCACCCATGTATGTTGTAGCACCTTTCTGATGTGTTCCTGTATTGACATGTACCACATTTTCTTTATCTATTCATCAATCAATATACATTTATGTTGTTTTTACCTTGAGGTCACTGTGAATTGCTATGGATACTGGTGTACAGATGCTTGTTGAGTCAGAGCTCTCTCTCTCTCTCTGACCCACGGCATCTAGTCATATTTATTAGCAGTTCTTTTACAACTGGATGTGCTACTGAGGGATCATGATAGCCCAGGTTTTGCTCCTTGTTATTTTTCAGGGATACCACATTGATGAACTGTTTCCGTGGTGGAGCTGCATGAATCTGGAGCCTGGCTAAGCGGGAATGAGGCACCTGATAAACCAAGAAAGCAAGGACACAATACCAAACCAAGCAGGGACCAAATCTGCCACACAGCCTCTGAACACTGTGTTTTCACCCACTGAGGAACACCACCAGGAAGACAAATTTATCTGGTTTTGATGTCAATCTTACACTTTGTAATGTACACTGAATTTGGCACATGACTTCTGAAACACTCCAAATTTTCTACCATGGCCTTTTACAAGGTTTGCATGAACTATGACTTTTCTTCATTCTCAACTTACAATAAGATGTAGTTAAAAGGAATACGGTTAAGTACAAACAGCCAACTACTTAAGACATAAATAAGTGGCAAATATTATCATCACCACTACTGTTATCTAATGATCTTTTTCTTTAAAATGGAGTGTGCTGTGGGGAGAATACTATGGCACTTCAGAAGAACCACGTCTTCACTCTCACTGTATCTTAGGTCTCTGCAATGACGAGTGAGCCCTTATCTACTTGGCACACCAGTTTCTTCATCTACAAATTGGAAATGGCCAAACTTTACCTTTCTCCCGAAGGTTATGGTGAAGAGACAATTGGTGGACAGATCTCCAATAGGCGACAGTGCTTTAGAGTGCATGGAGCGCTCTGCTCGCTTAAGAAGGGGCTTCATTCCGCCCCTTTAATATCAAAATGAGGCTGGATATTAATTTTGGTAACTGTGAAAAAGCCTACAATTATCCATTGACCAATATCAAGTCCCAAAATGACACCGTTCTAGAGGTATTACCTATTTTCTTAGGAAACTGCACATCTCAACAAAGATGCTTAGAGAGCAATTATCTAAACTTCATGCTTTAAAGATGACGTCAATAACCTGGACACACTGAATGACTATGTTTAGTCTTAAGAGGGGACAATGGTGGTCCCACTGGCACGAGCATGTCCACATCTATGAATTTTGGAAATCACTGAGTATTTTCCAGACTCTCAGTTTAAAATAAAATCATACATGGGCTTTTAGATTATCCACGTACCAGAGAAGCCAACTGAAATCCACAGATAAAGCACTCACTTCATGGAAACACTAGCTGGAATGGCCTCCCCAGCAACACCTCTTCTGTCAGATTTGCTTTTAGGCCATCTCCTCCCAGGACTGTAGCTCCCCAGAGCCCATATTAATGAACTTCAGACAAGGCAAAAATGAGTCAATAGACAGACATTTTTTAAAGCAGGTATTAGAAAGGTGATAGGGAGGAAAACAAGACATGAATAAACTAGAGCCGGATCATTGGCTTGAGTAAAACAGCGACCTTCAGACATTCAGTTCTTTCAGGAAACAAGACGGCCCTACTGCTGCATAATTTTCTAAAACGACAGCCTGGCAACCTGAAAACCATCGCACCTCTATTTCATTTACACACTGAGCAAACTCAGCCAAAGACCAAATTACAGTGTATTACTCTGGATGGAATGTGAATGCTCCTTACACTCATTGCAATTTCCATTGAGTAGTCAACAAGCGTGTTATTTCTGTCCCAGAAATATTATTCTAATAACAGTTTTCCATTTGGTGCGCCTAGAGCTCGGGCAAGATGCAAATCTGAAGCTCAGGCGTTGCTCTAAACACATTTCGGGAAGCCTCCCCTTAAGGCTCACAGCCAGGCACGATACCAACCTGATGGTCATTCGCCTTGTAATCCCTGCCCAGGGGCTGGCTGCCCGCCAGAGCGCAGGCATGGCTGATCCTCTGCGCAGTCAGTCTAGGGGTGGCCAGCCGGGGCTGGGGGGCTTCCCCAGACCCGTAAACCCCATCCATGGGTTCCAAGGCCTCCTGCAGGAAACTGTGAGGGTATTCGTCTTTTGGCGACTCTAACTCCTGCCCATCCTCAAAGACCTGCTTTAACACGCGCCCACTGTAGGAGGAGGAGATTTTAAACCGTACTTTGCGGGGCTTGTCGTCGCTCTTGGGGCTCAGCTTCTTCTCTGAGTCCTCCATCAGCAGCAGCAAGCTCACCCTGAGGTCGCCAGTGAGACGGGGCGCTCTGAGGGAAAGGCATTTTCCTTTCTCTCCTCCTGCATATGATTAATTCACACTGCTGCTGGGAATGCTCGGTTACAGCAATTGACACCCCACATTAAATATTGATAGACCCTCAGGAACAGGCAGGTGATGACGGGTTGATGGGGTTGATGAAACAGGAGACAAGTCGATTCCCTTCCCAATCCCAAACCCACCCATACTTTCACCCAACCCTGGCATTTGTGAACACAGGGTGAGTTCACTGCACTAAAGAAGTGCTAATTCGATAAGGAGCAGATATCAATTAGCAATTATTGTTATCAAAATAATTATAAATCTAATGAGTAATAAATGCCCAAAGTGGATACATGTGTTATCTTACTTCATCCTTAAAACAAACCTGTAAGAACTGTTTTACATAACCAGAAAGCAGGCCGAGACTGTTTCCCCCTTTGTACCTTCCAGTACAACTGAGTCAGAGACAGGCGAGGGACCAGCTCACCAAACTGGAAGTTTTCCAAGCGTGTATCATGAGGCGTTAGATCCAGTAGAGTTTCTTAGTGACATCCTCTTGGAACAGGATTTCAAGGGCCTAGAACTCTGGGTCTTCCACCCCTTCATTCACCATAGCAACACCACTGCATATACATTTTATATTTAAGACTTCCTTTGCAGGTGCTGTGGGGATACACAGTGGATAAAAGCACATGCCCAAGCATGAGGACCTGAGTTCAGATCCCCCAAACCACCTAAAAGCTAGAGGCTGTGGCAGTGTCTATAAATCCCAGTGTGCCACGCCAAGAAGGAAGGCAGAGATGGGAAAATTTCTCAGAAGCTCTCAGGCCAGCTAGCCTGGCAAAGGCAGCGGTGAACCAGACGAAATCAAGAGCCTGCCTCAAATAAAGTTGAAGGTGAGGCTCCCACCTGAAGTTATCCCCACCATGGTACATGCACACACACACACACACACACACACACACACACACACACACATTAATCAATATGTGAAAAGGTTTCATTCGCAAGGACAGCACTAGCCTCTGCCACCAAATAGAGTTCATAAATGCCCAAGCCCAAGACAGGCACTGGGTGAAGAGGAAAGCATAAGATGTGGGTCCTGGAAACAACCCTACAATCCAGTTTAGGAAACAGATGCAAGACATGTGAAATAATAACCCTGTGCTTAGGGAGCAGGCTGTACTAATGAGACCCAGGATGGGTAATCCAGAAAAGGAGCGGTCTCTAGAAGACAGGGATGCAAGAAGACCTGAGCAGGAAAGGGCCCTGAGGTCGTTCTAGAAGGATGGACTCAGTCTGAAAAGCTAGAATGGTGGGATCAAGTCTCCCTCCCTGTCCTAGCCTTTGATACCCCCGTTTACTTAGCTGCCCAAGCTGACCTCTGTCATACTCCTCAGCCACTTCTACGGATGCTTTCACAGCTGCCCTCCTCACCCTTCTTAACCTTGACCTCCCAGTCTCATCTCTCTTCCACTGTCACATTAGTCTGAGAGAAGTGCCCAACACACACACACACACACACACACACACACACACACACACACACACACACACCCCAAAAGAAGATCTGCAGTGCTCAGGCCCTGGCTGAAGATCCTTTCCAGTGACTCACTGCATAGTGACTTCTCACTCCTCCACCTGACACAGGTCTGAAAAACCTAGCCTTGGGCTGGAGACATGGCTTAGCCGTTAAAGGAGCTTTCCTGAAAAGCCTAAGGATCCAGGTTCAGTTCTCTAGCCTCTAGGTAAAGCTAGGTGCACAAAGTGGTGCATGCATCTCGAGTTCCTTTGCGCACCCATTCTCTCTGTCTAAGTCTGTCTTGGTCTCTGTCTCTGTGTGTCTCTCTCCCTTCTTGCAAATAAATAAATAAATTAAATATTTGACAAAACTCCTCAGTGTCCCACTCATTGTCACTCCTTCCAGCTGAGCACACCAGAAAGCTCACCCATTTCTCAAAGCCGTGAGTTTTAATTTCTTATTAAATACTGTTTCCTGATCAGTGGATAAAATAATTAATTCTCCTTCAAGTCACATTCAAATGTCACTACTTTGAGAAGCCTTCCCACTGCCCCAGAAAGCGTCCCATGGAATGTGGATCTACCACCTCTGAAGTACTTCCCACTTTTCCTGGCCATTCTTGTCTTTCCATTCAAACAACTGGGAGTGCCCTCAAGTCCGTGGCTGTCTGCGCAGCTCTCTGTTCCCCGTGGCTAGCAAAGGGTCCAGTACAAGTTACACTCAGCAAAGACCTGTTGAAAGCTTTCAGATAAGAGGAGCCAAATCAAGAAGAAATTTCAGAACAGAAGCCAGCATGCTTTCTGGAGATCAGAAGATTGTTCAGAAAGCATCAACCTTCCCACTGATGAGAAGGACCTGCTGTGTATTTTTTTCTTTTGCATCTTTGTAATCAAAATATCTGACAGAAACAGCTTAAGAAAGAAAATGTTTGAGGTTCATGATTTCAGGGGAGTTTGAATCCATCGTGGTGGGAAGGTTTGCTGTCAGTAGCAGCAGAAGTGTATGTAGGCAGACATCCACATACAGGTGACAGAGGCAGAGAGCGGCCAGAACTAAGGGCCAGGCTCGAGCCTTCATGCCCTCTCCCTATGGCATCCTTCACAACCCCACCCCCCAAACAGCACCATCAAAGGGGAACAAGCATTCAGAATAGGAGCCTGTGTGGAACATTCCAGAGTCAAGCCATGACACTAGACAGACAGACCATGACAGTCTCAGCACAAGGAACAGGTTGGGGAAGTAGGACGAGAGAGAGAGAGAGAGAGAGAGAGAGAGAGAGAGAGAGAGAGAGAGAGAGAGAGAGAGAGATATGAAGGGATGGAGGGACACATTCTTCATTCTTCTAAGTTCCCAAGGATGCAGAAGAGCTGGCCCAATGTGCTATGAATGAACTCTAGGAAGGAAAGCCAGGTGGAGATACACCAGGCTCATTCATGCACTCCGCAGCTTAGAACAATATCCCTATTTTCCACGTGTGCTACATCATGAAAAAGATTGGAAACCTCTAAGTAGAGGAATGATTCCTTCTATCCATAGCTGTAACTGGCCAATAACCTACCTTCACGGAGAAGGGCCAGTGGATGAGCTGGCCTTCACGGCCACCTGTCAAACCTCCACACCTGGCCACCCCACACGGAGCACAGCTGGCAGCTTTCAGAAGCACAGACTTTCACCAGGTCAAAAGCCGGGGATGAGTTTTCCAAGGACCATTTGTCCAATATTTTTTAAAGCTCTTCATAGGCTCATGGATTTTGAATAATCCAAACCAAAGGCCTGGGAAGTTTGGTGGTAATTCGGCTTACTTGATAATTTTTATTTTTAGGTGTTCATGTTTTCAGAATAGTGACAATGCATATACTCCCAGAAGGTAAATTGATAAATTGAAAGCAATTTTGGCAGCAATATATTTTTTATAAAAAGCCTTAAAAACGTTTATATCCTTAAGCTTTGCTAAGACAGAAAATAAGTGCTGATATCAGGAGAAATCACGTAAAAACATTAATAGCAGCTGCCTCTGGGTGAATACTGAACACTTTTCTCCTTCCCCAGTTTTATTACATTTTACTTGTCAATGATAGCTCATCTTACTTTGATAATCAAGAGAAAAAGAAATTATAAAAATCCATTCCTTTCAACCCAATAATTTTTCCTGAGAAAATAATTTTAAAAAGAAAAATATCTGGACAAAGATAGTCTCCATAATATTACTTACACTAGGAAAAACTAAAAACAACTTAATTTTCCGGCAGGAGGAATTCTACAATATGAAAGACTCTAGTCGTTTGCTAAAGACTGACAAAAAGTTTGAAATTTTATGGAAAATGTTTATGGCCTGCAATTTAATATGGAAAAATCATCCCTTGATATGTGTACCTGTATACTTAAATACATGTGCCTATAGATGTAAAATATGAGAAACGTCATTTATTGGTGGCTGATTATTACTCTAAATTTTCACGTTTGAAAATTTCCTAGTAAAAACTGGGGAGAAATTCTACTTGTAACCAACCTGCTCAGAGACACCTAGGTTTGCTCCTGTGCACCTTGCTTTAGACGCTGGTGTCTTCTGCTCCCCTTTTGGAGTAGCCTTTCTACCCTCCCCCTGCAGCGGTCACTGGCTGAGCTTTATTTCGTGTGTACTTTGGAATTGGGGAGATTATATCAGATGTGTGTCTGGAAGAAAGAAATGTTCAATTATTACAAATTGAGCATGAACATTATCCTCGGTGATCTTTCCACATCTATCACTTCTAATTAGAAGAGGGTTTATAAATTAAACATATACTTTAATCTGCTCACTCACTGCTTCGCTGGGGTGTGTGTTTAAACAGCAATACAGCATTATCTTTGAGACACTCTCATGGCAAAGGGTTATTATATTTGATCATTTGCAGAGAGCTGGGAGAGTCCAACAAGACTTTATAAAACAAACAACAAAATCTAAGAATATAGTCTGCCACTGCTCTACCATCTAAACTAGAAAGTTCCAAGGCAACGCTTCAAGGGTTGTCACAGCTTCCTGTCAGCTTTTTAATACGTTTCCAAGGTTGTCTGAGTGCCCTAGGATGGATCTGTCACTAGCTGGGAGGAGCCCGGTGGCTTGTCCCCCTTCCTTCAATCCACACAGCTGACCAATCTGGGGACAGGAGTCCAGCCCAAAGCTTCCCAGGTCATTTTCTAGTAACACAGAGACTTATTATTCTGGGAGAAAATAATCCTAATCAAGTAAATTTGGCATATTCTGAGCGAAACCAAGTTAAACTGAATTATTTCCTCAGCCACTCCCTCTAGGGACACACTGTTTCCAAGGTAAAGTTCTTTTCTTTTTGGAATTAGATTTTCTGGAACCGAATTCTGAGTAGAACAGGCTAGAAGAAGCTGTTCTAAAGGGTTTCCAGCTTCAAAGTCTCCCATCTTCCACCCACATGCCTTTAGAATGCAAAGCAGGACTTCTCAGACACTTGCTGTGAAAGGACATTTCCTAGTTGAGACAAAGGAAACTTAAGCACAGAGGTGTGTGTGCTATAGCAAATAGGAGCAAATAGTTTGCATTGGTCTCTTCATATTCTAAAATCCATAACAGGATCTGAGAAGCTTTTTCCTGGCTGGATGTAACTTAGCCTCAGGAGAGAGCCCAGAGTTTTCCTTGAAAACTGGTCTTCCCTGGACATCTCCAGAATGCAAGGACTTTGGGATGCCTTTTTCTTATTGCCTCTGAGCAAGCCCGGCAGGGTTCCTTGTACCACAGGTCACCCCCACATCAGAATGTAAAAGGGAGAATCTCAAAGACAGGTAGACAGGATCTGGAGACATTGGCCCTGCCAGGAACCACAGGCCCAAATCTGGGACTTCATTAAAAACGAAGAGTCAAGGGCTGGAGCCGTGGAGCACCCACAGGGCCCTGGGTTCAGTGCCCAGGCATGGTGGTACACACCAGGAATCTTGGCACTGTGGAGGTGGAGGCAGGAGGGTCAGAAGTTGGAGCCAGCCTGGTCTAGATGAGAAATAATAGTAAGAATCACTTGGAAAGCTGAGATCCTGGCATGAGATGAGCCACCACAGTCATACGGGGGAGGATACATATGGAACCCCACAGAGAATGATTGGATGAACAAGGGACCCACAGCCATAGCCATTCAATCAACAAAGGATAAGCCAGTGTGACAGAAACCAATGAATCTCGACACAAAAACCCCTAAGCTCACAACACCAAAGCAGCCTCAATACTCACCCACCACGACTCAGGGAACTGAGCGGAAGAGGAGGTGGAAAGATTGTAAGAGCCGTGGTGGGGGAGAATAGCAGAGACTTGGCAACCCTCAGTAACTACACACTTGGGTCAGGAGAACCCGGCTGAAGACTGGGCTATCCATGGTCCCCTACCACAGAGACTGATCCAGAAGGCCCACGGAGGAGGATATCCAGCTGACTGGGGATGGGGAAGGGGGGCAACGGGGAATTGGGGATGACAACTCATGGTTGGCCCACTAAACAATGTAACTCATTATGGACAATAAAGAAAAAAAAAAGAATCACTTGGGCCTGCCTGCAGAGAATGAAGGACTTTTGGTTCCACGTGCCCACCCTGACGCTTCAAAATACAGTGCATTCCTACCAGAGAGGCCAAAAGACGCCCGAGCTCTCTCTAGCCCAGCATTCTCCAGTAGAAATGCAGTGTGGGCATACTTTAAACTTGCCAGTAAGCTGAATTTAAAAGGTGAAAAGAAACTGGGAAAATTATTTTTAATAACATTTATTCAACCCTTCATATCCGCTGCTTTAGCATTTCAATTCCTAGATGTATAGCCAGCTGACAAGGTGGACACATATCCAAGTTATTACAATCATACCTAGAAGTTTTGGAAATATGTAAGTTAGATTAAAAACTTAGTTCTGTATTCAAACTACATTTTAAAGACAGCTTTGGGCCATTTAATGGACACAAGTTCTTAAAGAGGCCAGTAGTGCCCCCTGGAGGATACCCTGGAAACGTGTGGAAACTTTTTTACACACACACACACACACACACACACACACACACACACACACACACACACAGACACACACACAGACACACACACACCCCACCCCACCCCCATATATATATATTCTTTTATCCCTGCTCCCATTTCCCTGGGGCTGTCCTCAGTGGGGTCATGGGATCCACAGTCAGTACACTGAAAACCACAGGCACTTAGGGGTTGAACGACCAAAGATGACAGACACCTGCAATGTGACCAACAAAATAATTGACCCATGCTTCAGATTCTTGTACAGCTGAAACACCTGCTTGTAGTTACCTGAACCTAGTTATTTTTATTTTATTTTATTGTTGGGAGGCCAGAAGCTTCGCTTTGATCTACTTTTTGGGAAGTTAAAAAGAATCTGCAGTTCTCCTTCCTCAAAGTAGTGCCAAGAGTGTCCACCATATTGGAAAAATATTTCAGTGATTAGGCGTGGTGGCGCACACCTTTAGTCCCAGCACTCAGGAGGCAGAGATAGGAGAATCGCTGTGAGTTCGAGGCCTCCCTGAGACTACATGGTGAATTCCAGGTCAGCCTGGGCTAGAGGGAGACCCTACCTCGAAAAACCAATAAATAATAAAGTCCTGCAGATGGGGGACTGGGGCACGCCTAGGACACCAGCACCCAGTCGGCTGAAGCAGGAGAGCTGTGACTTGAAGCCAGGCTGGAGTCCTTATCTCAAAGGACATCATCTCAGAGGACATCTGCAGCTGGCCTGCTCACAGGGGGTGTCGGCTGTCCACAGGGGTGGGGTCTCTGCGCCTTTCTTTCTTGTTTTTTTTCCAATTTTTATTGAGCACAGGTATCCTGACAGAATGCAAAGTCTAAATTCTCAGTACTCAGTACTTAGACCAGTGAGAATGGAGACGAAGGGGCTGGTGATGGTTTTCACTTTTAAAGCAATTGTCATCCAAATATATTGTGTTTTATTTTGAACCACTTTTCTCTCATTTTTCTTCGCGTTAAAGCAAAGTCGCATTGGCCTGTTTAAGCAGGTTTGTGGCAGCTGCAGACTCTGGCCTCCTCGGAGAGGCTTGTCTGAGGATGGAGAGCTGCCTCTGTCGGCTGAGAGCCACGAACACCGCCACCTTCAGGGCGCAGAGCTGCGGGGCTGGACGTGGCCCAATTGCTCAGGGGACCGTGGGGCAGCGGAGGGACCCAGGCAGGGAGACGACCCTCGGCCGGCCGGCCTTCTCTAGCCTCCGCCAACAGCCCAGGCTGGTCCTCCTCGCTCAGCTCCAAGGTGCCACCACGCCTGGCAACGGGGCAGCTTTTCTACAGACGCTCCACAAGGGGAACTTCTCCATGATCCCTACTGAATTCTAGAATCTAGCCTTTCTGACGCTGTACCTCATCGATCTCTGCATTTCAATGTGTATCTCTGGGTAGGGGCTGGAGGGTTAGCCCAGGCTGACCTGGAATTCATTATGTAGCCATCCTCCTACCTCGGCCTTGGAATGCTGGGATTAAACTGGGGCACTACCACCCCCAGCTACCCGTGGGCTTTCTTGACTCGAAGGACAGTTAGCACTGTTGAGCACCTGTTAAGTGACTCCGAAGCCCTCATCACAGCACCATGAGACCAATGTGAAAATTATGCCCACTGTACACATGAGAAGGAAAAGCCAGGTTGGATACCCCAAAGCCCTGCAGGCCTAAGTGACGGAACCTGGATTTGAACCTAGGTCAGTTGTCCTAGAGCCCACATTCTCAAACAGATCTGCTAGGCAGCTTTTGTGGTTTTCCCTCTAGGCCCAAATAAGCAGTGGCTGAACTCTTCCATTTCCATTGACAGTAAGGACTATGCCCAGCCCTGTAAGAGACACACAGGGTAACACAGAAGGCACAGACCTTAGAATCAGCTCCTTCTAGCTGTGTGGTCTTTGGTAAACTGCTTAACCTCTCTGAGCCAGGAAAGTGAATAAGGGTCCAGAAGAAAATGAAGCCTAGCTTGGCTAACTTTATACGGTGCTTCTGAGTAGAAAACTGTTTCAGAGATATTAGCCCCAAGTGTCTTGATGTTGGCTACGATTGGCTGTGGAGTCCAACATCTCTGATGGAGAAATCTACATTTGTTTTAGTTCTTTTGTTGTTTTGGTTTTTGTTCTTTTGGCCTCTGAGGTCTGCCTTCAGTGTACTCTGAAACTCAACTCCTTCTCTACCTCTGTCCCTCAAAACCAACCCTTGTGTCTGGCCCTGAAATCAGCAAGATTCCAAGGCTGTTAAAAGCAAATTTACTCTGATTTAAAGAGCTGCAACCCCAGCTTAATCATAAGAATCCTGTGTAACTGAGACAAACCTTTTGCTTGTCTGGACCTGTTTCCTCATCTCTCTAAGTTCTCCTACAATAATTCTATCCCTGGGGATGGAAGGCAGAGAACGGTGGGTAATCGTGCGAAGCGCCAGGCTTCCTACCTATCCTTACTGGTTTGCAGCCCCACACTTGTCTTTCTCTAGCGTGGGCTCAGAACAGTTGCCCACGCAGAGAAACCTTTTTTTTTTTTTGGTCCGAGGACACAAAATATTGTTCAGACTGTCTAAAGAACCCCCAATTCGTATCCAGCAAAGCATGACTTGAAGCCCGAGTCCCCTATGAAAGCACAATCCTTTGAAGGGGTGCCCTGGACGGCTTGCCTTAGCCCTCAGTGGGTCAGGAGAGACCGAGGCAGGCCTGGGACTGGGGCTCTTAGGGGATGGGTGGTCTGTGCAAGAGGAGGCGGAGAGCCAGTGTCTGAAAACAGAGCTCAGGGACAATGACGTACCTCACAGCCAGGGCCTCCCCTGCCCCCACCACCTCCCACCTTTTCTGAGAACCATCAGTGCTGAGGAGACACAGAGTAGAGCCAGAGTCGGCTCCATCATTCCTGGATTCTATCTTGACAAGGGGTATGACTTTGGCCTTGGAAATGATCTCTGAACCTTAATTGCAGCATCTGTAAAATAAAGGAGTTGGCCTTGTGCTTTCCAACGCTTATACTTTATTGTCCCTGACCCGAGGAATGCCTTCTTGAGCCACTTAAGGGAAAGGCTGGTCTTCAGAAGTCTCTACCAGGCTCTCTGGCTCCAATTTCTCTGTCCCACACAGTTCCCCACACCCTGGTCTCTCTCTCTCTCTCTCTCTCTCTCTCTCTCTCTCTC
>PVHP010029284.1:0-22502 GCA_004024765.1 Zapus hudsonius
TGGCGAGAAAACTTTATGACTTCCCACATCCAATTTCCCCATCCAACTCCCCTTTTCCTGATCTACTAAATTAGAATAAATGTGTAACTAAAATTTAATTCTGTCCCTGTGTACAATTCTTTGGCATTAGAGGACAAGAACTCGGAGTAGGAGGAGGGGGAAGGGAGGATTCCAAAACTCTCTCTCTCTCCCCGCGTTGTTTACAATTATTAAATAGCAGCAACCCGTATCAGAATGGTTCACAGAAAATTGGATATTAGCTTGTCTTCTCTGGCAGGACTAAAACTTATATCTCATTCAGTCTCATTTATGATGGTTAAAGACAACAAATCCTTAGCAGAACAACTTCCTTTTTCTTCCACAATTTCATGGATCAAGCCCCTGTGGGTGGGACCTTCCTAAGTGAATGTTCCACCAGCCAGTCAGGTTCCTCCATACACACTTGAGCCTGGTGATGAGGCTCATTCTAATTGGATGTTTGATCCACATAAATGGGTCAGAAAAACATATAAAGCCCTATTTTGCTTTTCCCTTCTCTTTGCCAGAGGCTTCTTCCCTGGGGAGAGAGACTTCACTATGTGAGGGAAATTTTCCCAGTTTCCTCTCTCCCTTCTCAGAGGCTGGGAAGGGAATAAATTTCTTTTGGCTTCCTGTTTTGCTTTCATTCTGATCTTTTGTTTGTTTTGTTTTTAAAATTTGTTTATTCATTTTCAAGCAGAGAAATACAGAGATAGAGAGAGAGGGGGAGAGAACACCAGGGCAACCACATTGTGGGTCTGTCATATGTGGGTCCTGGAGAATTGAACCCGGGGCCTTAGGCACTGAAGGCAAGTGCCTTAACCGCTGAGCCATTTCTCCAGCCCATCATTCTGATCTTAACCCTCTCTGAAATAAATTTTATATTTTAGCCTTCCCTGAGTATGTATTTTCAACTTTTTTGCCAACATGCACATGAACATGTTACTTGAGAGCAGCTGTTCGCAGGGGAATTCTAGCCCTATTTATTTCATTTTTTTATATTGTATGAATAGGCATGAAGAATCAAGTTTGAGAGAAGACAAAAGGAATCTAGTATAAACTGCAATAAATAAAAGTAAAATATTTTGTCTTCCCAGTGAAAATTATACAAAAGCAGGTATTATTTCTATCTTATTCATCAAAACCAGCAGCTAGCACAGTACCTGGAATGTACTAAGTGCACTGAATGAGTTAATCTATGAACAACAAAAGATAGATATCCCAATATCATCCCTCCTGAGATCTTTGGCCATATTTTGGGTTAGATAAGTCATTGTAATGACTGTCACATATACCAAAGGATGTTTAGTCACATCTATCACATATATCCAGCTACTACCAATAACACATCCACAAACACTACCACCACCATCATCCCCAGGTGTGATAGCCAAAAATATTGACAGATGTTGACAATTATGCCTTGAGAAGTTAAAAAAAAACACTGCCTAAGAACCCTGGACAGGAAAGAGAGCTATTAAAGGGGAGAGAAAACAAATTCAACTAGCCTCTCAATGGTGGGCCTTTTCAATGTTTAAATTAGCAAACATCTTCTTTTCTTAAGTTTGAACAGCAGCACAAAAGAGAAGAAAGAAAGAGATTGTGGAACAGTCTGAAATCATGTAGTTTTTGTATTTCCACTCTGGCTCACTTACTACCAACTAGCTATCACACCATTGGTCAGAAGAGTGTTTCTTCAATTTACTTTCCACCACTCTACGTAGTGCTATGCTGACAATCCAGACAATCCTACAGTGGCTGTGAGTATTATTCTTCATTCTGGGGTAGCTGTCTACCATCCATTTTTTTCTCCGGCGGGTTTTAGTTTGTCACTGTGTTTTGTGAGCACCCACTGCATTCATTAAGAAATGACCTGTTGGAGGCAGCAGTTATTCTGTGGGTGGGAAAACAATGAATCATCACAAAGGTTTCCTCCCATTGCCTTATTAAGCTCCTGATTCCTGGGGCTTTAATTCAGGCCTTATTATGTTTCTCATTCATGAGCCTCACATTTTCATGAATTAATTCTCAAAAGATACTCCTGTAGTGAAAGCCATAACAAAACCACTTTTGCTCATAATTATTACTTTACCTTTACTGCCTTCCCTTTAAGTATGATGTTTAGTGAATAACTGAAAGGATGGTGATCAAAGATTGATTTAACCAGATTGCTCAAAATGAAAAATCTAGTGTTTTCCTGTTCATGAGTCAGAAAGGAAAATAAAACACAGAAAATACATCTTTTGCACAAGATGACAGGTAATGCGTAGGAGAGCTGGCTCTGTAGCACAAATCCCATTATTCCTGTTTCAAACTGAATCAAAAAAGGGAAAGGAATACAGGTGCCCCTGTAGGGAAATCACTGTGACTTACCTGTTGAGATCTTGTTGATCCTTATTATAGGATAACTCAGCAAAATTTTCATGGTTATTTGGCATTGTCCTTTGCATGTAGCAACTGCTTGATAAATGTTTCTGAAAAAAAAGTTGAATGGCATAATATGGTGTTAGCAGCCCTGCTAGAAACTCCATATTTTAGATCTAGTTCTCTTCATTCTGGAAACTTAATCTACTAACTTACTGAAGACAATTTGGACCAAAGCAATATCTGCCTTCGCTATCTGTAAAGACCCACAACTATCAGAATTAAAATGATAGCTAAAACTTCCCCAAGGAATTTCCTCTACTTATGGTATGATTATTCTTTACTTGGGTGTTATTCTGTCTACTTTCTAGTATATATGTTTTTCATGGAAGTGTGTGTCCTATAACACAATCATATTAACTGGTAACACATATAATATACATACAGAAACTCAGACAGAACCCACTAGATCAGTGAGAGATAAAATTGATTATATTACTCTTGATAGGTAGTATCATTGTTTTCATAAAGGATCTTAATTAATAAAGTAACTGTTCTAAAGAGAAAACAGTAGCCATGGTGCCATCTTGTAAAAGGAAAAATGGCTCTCACTAAATACAAAATCTGACACCAACTCAATCTGGAATACCTTATTTTCTAGCAGTGTGAGAGTTGAACCTTGTCTAGTATAAATTGCTAGGTTTGTAGTGTCCTATTACTATAGTACACATAGACTAAAACATGGGATATCTAGAGTAGAATCAATACTCAATATATGCATGGCTCTTATTATCCTTGTATATAGTGACTTTAAAAATGATGGTGAACTTCACTTATAAATCTCAGTATAAAAACTATTTGTCTAGCCTCAAACATCATCAAAAACATGTGCAAAAATAAATTGTATCATTGAAGAATCAAGTATTCTTATTTATTTATGGGCAATTTGAAAGTAGGGAAAGGAAACAGTGTTTTATGTAAGAAAAACTAGCCTCAGATATATAAATTTAGGATGTCCCTAAAGTTTTCTTGAAAATAATCCTTTCATGTATATACACATTCACAAGGTCCTCTCTATTTTTTTAATCTTACACTCTCCCTCCCTAAAATGGTTCCACATTTAGTCTAATTGACTATATGAAATTAGAAGGTAAGCTTAAGAGAGAAAAGGAAGGGAAAAGAAAAGTTTCACTTACTTCAGCAAATTCAAATATTTAGGGTTGGTTTGTTTAAACCCAATTACTTAAATTGTGTGCAAAGCCACAGCTGTAGCAAGCTCCAGAGTCAGAAAAAGAGAGCTGTTAAAAGTCCAAATTAGAAAAAAGAAAGCTGAACGAACTTGGCAATCTCCGAAGTGCCAAAAGTGTTGTTGAGAAGCAGCAGTACTAAGTGCCTGTTAAAAACTCAGAAATCAGACAGCAAACCATGTGGGGGACAAGGTTAAATACCTAGAGAGAAGGATTGAAAAAAGGTCAATAATTTCCTGGACAGGAAAAGAAGATGAATGGAATTTGCTTTCCTAGCCCACACTACTACGGACCTCTGCCAGATGGAAAGGTGTTGATGGAATTTGAAGTGACCAGGAAAAAATGCAGAAGGTGTGCCCTCAACTTTGCAACTTGAACCATGAAACTTAAAAAGAATTGGAGGGTGGGGGTATTACTCAGCTCCCAAATCTGAGCACAGGCACTTGAAAAACTAGAGTTCCTGTATACAATATGAGCACACAGGACTGACATTTAACATGAAAGTTTCAACCATCACCAAAATGGTGTTAATATATAAGAGCTAGGGGTTGAGTTTTCTTTTTTTAACGTGTGCTGAATAAGTGATATTTAAGCCATAACATCAATTGTTGATTAAAAGGCTTCAAAATTTCAGTTGTCTTCTTTCTGTATGCACACTGGAATTCACAACAAAATAGGTAACATTGAAAATTGTAGGGACTGGGTTGATGGCTCTGTGGTTAGTGGTACTTGTTTGCAAAGTCTGGATTCAATTCCCCAGCCACCCACATAAAGCCAGATGTACATTCATTGTTATGCCCATGCACAAATGTGAGCATATGCATGCACATAGATAAATTGATATTTTAAATTATATATGTATATTAAACTAAGCAAGGTGGCACATACCTGTAATCTCTGAAATTGGGAGATAAATAAAGAAGGTTTAGAATCTCACTTCTGGCATTTCAGGGCACTGTCTGTGGTCAAGACTAAGAAACCTTACCAACAATAATCAAAATTGTGTTTAAAATAGTAGAAAAAATGAAACTCCTGGAATGAATGCTCAACCTGAAGGACCATAGCTGTTTTTGGAGTCTTCTTTCTCACTAAATTTTCCATATGCTTTTGGGCTCTATCCTAGTACTCACTAAATGACACACAAATAAAAGGTCAACTCAAAATGTTTGCAAAGATTAAGGAAACTCAGAATGTGTTTACAGTGCATTATTTGCACCACACAGTATACTCACTGTCATGAAAGCAAAAAAAAAAGTTGAATTAATCTTCACAAAGGAAATTAAGACTATATTGTGCTATATCACATTTGTGGATTATCAGATTTCCATCCATCCATCTGACCTATTGCTCTGCAAATATGCAAATCTTAATTTGATACTCTACATAAAATTGGTACAAAACCAATTGAATTCACTCTGATTTGTTATAATAACATTCTCTGTAACAAAAATAGACAGGTTTTTGTGTTTTTTCCCTTTGCTTATAACTGTGAATCAATGAATTACTCTCTTTTGGGTCCAGGCTTTTCTGATTCATTCATATGTAAAGAAATGCTGGACAGAACTACATTCAGTTTCCTAGAACACAGCATACTGTCATCAATTTTATCTCAGGAGGAGAGAAGACCATTAGTTTCCACTTTGATTGCAATCATTCTTCGAGAGGAAGAATCAAGCCCATTGTATCTGGTTTCAATAGAAACTCGGAGCACAGAAGTTCATTCTGGTAAAATTGACCAAACAGCTAGCAACAAATATTGAACACCCACTGTGTGCAAAAAATTAGGATAAAAGAATAAAACATATAATCTCACTTGTGAGAGTGTGGCCATTGACATTAGCAGTTGACTCACTTCACATGGATGAAAGCAGGTTTCATGATATAAGGCATACTCGTCATGATATTTCTTCAACTCAATCCCTCTCTTGAGTTTCCGAGGCATGCTTGTTCAAATGTCTTTACATCCCTCATATTTGAAATGACAGCACTCTAATAAGGTGGATGTGATTTTTCCCTCATGCAGGCAGATAGAGTGTCTGCTATCTGCTCTTAATGGAATGTAGGCTCTGGAAATAGAAAGGGACTGAAAAGGCAACTTATCTAGCTGTGCAAAGTAACATAGTAAAGCTCATTGGGATTCACCTGTCTTCTCATTTTTCTTCCCCCTTCCATATAATTCTCACCCCCTGGCTTTCTAGAATCACCATCATCAACACTTCCTTTGAGCCTGGAGAGACAGAGTGCTTTCCAATCATGTCATGGGGTGATCTCCACCTCTTCTCCATTATGAACAGCTTGGTCAGGAAAAAAAAAGAAGGTAGTTGCTTTTAATATCTTCTCTCTTCCATTTTACCATTTCAGAAAATGCCCAGAAAACAGGCCAGGATTTACATAGTTCTCTGGAGAGTTGTTTAAGTCAGGCCAGATGGAAGAGGGGAAAAAAAGAATAGAGATCTAAGTTTATCTAAATATATGCAATTAAATTTGCAATAGTTTATATTGTTAAATATATTCCTATGTGTATGAGCATGATATGAATGGTGACCTTTCTATGAAATATGATGAACATTATCAAGAAACTGAGTACTGAATATACAATTAAGCATATAACACAGTAATATTTACAGAACTGGGAACCAGATTCTCAAGCATTGCTAATTCATGGAGAAATACTACAGTGTTGTTTGAATAACTTTATGACTTCATTTTTCTCATATGCAAAAACAGATGGTCTTTCCCTGTTCTTTCTGAAGGCTGCTGTGAGGGCATATCGAATTTGATTTTACACCATCTCATTAGTAAAATTATTATTGTTCAAGATATTACAGATGGAAGATGTGATGGTATACTATCAAAAGAATTTTGAATTTAGTCAGTTATATTAACTTAATGTCTACTATGCACACAACTACTCACAGGAATACAATATAGCTTTCTTAATTTCAAGGTGCTTGAAAACTTTTGGGATGGAAGACATGGAAAAAAGTTATAAGACATATGAGATAAATTTTCTAAGAGTAGTACATAGAAGTTTAGAGACACAGAACAAAGTTATAAGTATTCTACCTTAGGCAACAGTAATAAAAACAGCTGGCTATTACTGAGCATTCAGACAAGTGGTGAGTCTTTCATGTATTAAACTTTATTTCCTTCTCCTATTGTGTACATCATAGGGCTGTCAACATTTTCCAGATTTGAAAACTAAGACTCTGAGAGTTTAGGTAAATCACTCAAGATCACAGAACAAGAAAATACATCTTAGATTAATAGAGCCATGGTTTGATCCTGGAGTATGTGACTTTAGAGTTCATAAATATGTAGATTTCATTTGGGCTTCACTCTAAAGGACAGTAAGCTTATTGCTGAGTGAGGATATAGAAGATTCTTTCACACATAGTTCAGAAAAAGCAAGATATATTCTAAAAAAATTTTAACAGAAGGATTTTGACTAAAGTTCCTATGAGATCAATAGAATAGAGGACTCAAACAGTCAGTGGCAGAACTAGAATGGGAGTGGGTAATCCATGCAGTTTGCAACTGGGAGCCATGGACTCTTCCACACAAGCAAATGAAATGATTGACTGCAGTAGTTTGAGTAGATTCCTCTGGAGAGTTGACTATTGCAGTGATAGAGGTTAGGAGCAGGGAGATCCATTAGTAAGCTCTCCTGAAGCATAGTGTGAGACAACAACCATATGTACTTCCTTAGGAACTATCAGAGAATGAAATACATATACAAGTCAAAATCAACTAGCAGTCTACAAACTCAATGAGTAGAAAGGAACAGGAAAGCTAATCCAAAGACACCGGAAAAACTGCTAGATGCAACAAGCAGTTGAAGAAGAGCTGGTTCAAGGAGAAGAATATTAAATTGTTTTCAAATAAGTTGAATTTGAGTTATCTTGAATGAGTAAAAAATTCAAAACAATGAATATATTTCTATTGCCCTTCCACTCTGGACATAATGGTTGCAGATTTTCACACATGAAAATTAGATGTCACAAGCACATATCCTTCAAAAGATTTTATAGCAAAACATTTATATTTCATAAAGTGATGTCTAAGTGAGAAAAGAATAATTTTCCCATAAATCCATATTCAATCAGCTCTTTGTATAGTTGTTTCAAGCAGGATCATTAACAAAGAATTAAAAACAGAGATACCCAAAAGAAAAAAAATCAAAACAAACAAAACAACCCAGAGACACCTTCCTCAAAGAAACATTGCCTTTTGCAAATCTAGTAACAATGAGTTAATATTTCCATCTTTGTTTTTGTCAGGACATGATGTTAAATTTGGTTGGTCATCTTTCCAGCAGTGTGTTTCTGACTACATGGTTTCATTGACATTATACCTGTTACTGAATGTTCTTTAATCTTGTATAGAACATCAAGCAATAACAAAACCCACAAATAATATTTACATAGCACATCATATTTTACAAAGCATTCACATATATCTCAGTTGATTTTCACAGCAATGCTATTGACAAATATATCATTACCCTCATTTTATCAATGCAGAAACTGAAGTTCAGAAAGCTTTATGTTTTCTTGACATTTACAATATTTAGTAAATGTCAAAGCTGGGATTTGAATTCAAGCCTCTGATCTGCTATTCTATCTATGCTTCATATCATCCTCCTTGCATAACTGAACGTAATTAAATTCTATCAAAAGAATGACTTTTAACTACCACTATGATCCCTGGAAGCAACTGCAAAATCAATAGAGCTCTAGTTTATCCTCAGCAAAGTGAACTATAGCGATTAATTTGCATTATCCCTAGAGCATCATTAAAATAAAGAATTGATTTTGAGCAAACATTGGGAATCATTAATTACAAGCAATTCATTATCAAATTTTTCATAATTCAATGCTAATTTTAGTTGATATTTACTCATTCATCCAATGGACAAACATTGATGCACCTACTATGTCCCTGCACTGGGTTTCAGGCTAGGGATGAGATAATGCCTATGGTTCAACACAGAGACACTGAACTATAAAGTGAAGGAATATAACTTCCAGTTAGCCTCAACCTCTAATTACTTATGTGACCTTGGGAAAAACATTAAATGCTTTCTAAATCTCTTTTATTTACAAGATTCAAATAAGAAATGTACATGAAAAGTCTCTGAAAGTTAGCATCTGGAAAACTAACATGGCTCAGAAAGGAAATGAAAGACCATGAAATTGATGACAAAAGTAAACAAGGATGGGATACCAAATCTTATTAATGAGTAATTTAAATAACAGAGAACTTCTAATGAATTTATATGTCATTACTATTACTATATACACAGTGATAATAACAGACTGTACATTCAAACATGCTGGGCACACACACACACACACACACACACACACACACACATACACTCTCAGATGCACTAAGCTAAAACACACAAGAAATATCTAACCTACCACTAGTACTTTCAAAATAATCAATTAGCTTAATGGCTTCAATTTTTTTCTAATTTCTTTAGAGAATTAGCCAAGGTCAAAGATTAATTGCATGGTCATACCAGAACTGATTTAGTGAACTTATAGACATTTTGAAAGCAAATACTAATTCCCTATCCAAAATAATCTTGAATTTAATCACCCTTTTCAAGGTCAATTTATCATTTAATTCAAGTCTATATCACTGTTGGCCTGAACCCCCACAATAGGGTGGACTATGGAGCCAGACATACTTCTATTTGAATAATTATCCGCCCAATTACTTGTCTCTGTGTGATCATTACTAAGTTATTTAAACTCTATGAGCCTCAGTTTCTTCACATGTTGGAGGGGAAAATTAATACCTACCTAATTAAGGAAGTTATATGAAAATATATCTAAAGCATGAAATGATGAAATACCTAGGACATAACCAACACTGTTTTAGATAAGGAATTACATGAAGAACTAAACATAGGAACTCCTATGACACCTGAATTTCTGTTTGGGGAGGGATTTGTAGAGAGCTAATGGTTTGGGAAATGGCTTGAAGCTGTTTCCCAAAACTGTTGATTAGATTTTTTAAATGGCCTTTAGGGTAAGGGCTAAAAGAGATGCCGTAGCTCTTAAGACACAACAACTCTGAAAGCAACTACTTATAAAGAGATGATAAGGGTAAGATACATGATGACAAAAAGACCTCATTGTCCGCTCAATAGCTTTTGATACTTCACCATTGCACATTGGGTAAAATTCATAGTTCTTATAATGGCTGAATATAATAGACACTGAATCATCAAGGAATGCAACACATTATATACATATTATATATATACATATATGTTATATACATAACATATATATAATATTTATATTCATTTTATCATTATAGTTGGCCATTACAAACATTTTCCTCTAGTATTTAAGCACATCACAGAATTGCTCCACATAGGAAAAGATAGGCAATACAAACAGAAGGATAACATGATCAATGACACTGAAAATACATTTCTCTTAGGGAGAATTAGCAGACTAATGAAACTAGGGTTTTACATATCTGTAACTAGGGGGTAAGAGTTTAAAGAAGAATGCAGAATTGTAATTACTGTAATGATATTAGTTGAGAAAAGTATCATGCTCCTTTTTTTTTTTTAATTTTGAAAAGTATCTCCCCAAAGTGGTCGTGTTAAAACTAGTTTTGCATTTCAAATGAGTTTCAATTTTCTGTAAATTTGTTTGTGAACCTACATCTAATTATGAGCATCAAAAATAGGTGAGGAATTAGTGTACCTTCTTTTCTTAAGCTTCAAACAATAAACTCCACCTCTTTCTGACATATAATCTATATATCTATATCTATGTAAGATAGATATAGATATATAGATTATAGAGATAGATATGCAAACTAATATTCTAGAGCATTATTTATTCATTAAACTAATATACATATATACAAACCATGGTTACTCATTCCATAACTCTAGTTTTCAAATAACTGCAAAATGTTAGCTTGTTTGTTTCATATTCAAGTTTGGAATGCCACTCTTCTTCCCACTTGGAATTCTGTCCAGTAATACATTATAGACATTCCCTAATGCCTGCCTGTGGGGATATGGATAATGGTGCCATCTGACACTTTTCATAATTTCATTCAAACTCATATTGCTTTTCCATTGTATTTCCCGTTGCCATTCTGACTCCAAACTGCCAGCAGCCTGCTCAAATGTTACCTAAATGGGAACATTTTGACTTTGGGAGAAAACATTGCTCAGTGCCATTTGCTTAATAGCATACATTACTGTAGAGGGAGGGTTCTGACTGCAGGCCAAGTCCCTGGCATCCAGTATAGGACAAGTTTCAAGGACAAGACAACAGCCCCTGCAGAGATGTGAAAATCCTTGCTGAGCAGCAAAAGTGGGGGTGAAGAGAGTCTTAGTGGAACCTGTCACTGAGCTTGGCATGAAGCACTTTGTTACACTGACGGGGAGAAAGAAGAGTGTATCCTCAATTGTAATAAATGCACCTTAACTGTTCCTCCTCTGGTCTGTCCTCTGCACATGTGATGCTAAGTAAGTTGTAAGTGCTAATCAAAGAGGTGGCATGAAAGAAGGTTTTGAAGAAGCAGGTTATATATGCAGGATTACAAGAGTTTAGGGGCAGATACACAGTTTTAATTCATGAAAAGATATGTTCTAAATTTGGCCTAGAAACTGAGATGTGTGTGTAATGAAAGAGATAATAAGCCAGTCATAAGAGAATGTATAATTGAAGTTATAGGAGTAATAATGGCAAAACTCAAGGAAAGATGAAAGGCATTAAACTGTGAATTTTCAGGAAGCATTTGGACTCCATGTTGTCAATGAAGTTACAGAGAGTTTCAATGCTATTTTATAGGAAATGATCAAGTTTGGCAGAATAAAAAATAACTGGCAGGACAATCAGGAAGGAGTGCAGAGTGAAGAGGGAATGTCACACAGAATCTGCCTGGCTGTAGGACACATTCTGTTTGACTACATAGTGGCCTCTCTTTTCAGAGTCTGAGCATGCTTTATTCAGCCATCAGCTCCTTTCTCCTTCACACAGCTCCACACTCTTGACCTATTGTTCACATTGAATGGAGACCATGATTAGCTCTATCCTGTAGGATCAAAATTCAAAACTTTTCCCTCCTAAATAGATGACATTCCTTCCCCAAGAAGGTTCTGGATGTTTTCCTCACACTCAGCATTTGCAGTGCTTCCTTTGAGTGAGTAGATTAATGTTATAAAAGACTCAATTTTGTCCCTTTTATATATTGATACAGAAAAACATTTTATCAAAAGGGTGTTATTACTAAACATATGTAAACTGCTGTGATAAAAACAGCACAAATCACACCTACTGGGAACAATCCAATCAATGAACCAATTGTTACTGCCAGCCTCTTGACCAACTTTCATGTAGAGAGTATTCCAGGCTTTTGTTGTTGTTGTTGCTGCTGCTGCTGCTGCTGCTGCAGTTGTTGTTATTGGTGGGGGTGGGGGTGGGAAGAAAAATCTTCCAGGACTTTACCTAGTTCATAGTATTTTCTCATACTAGCTGGAGACATACAGTTGCCAAGATCAGGTTCAGTCCTGGTGTCATGGTTTGATCCAGGTGTCCCCCACAAACAAATGAATGTGTTCTGATAGATTGATCCTCAGCTGATGGCAGTTTGGGTTTCGCAACCTCAATGAAGCTGTGTTGTTGGGAGTGGACTTATGGGGGTTATAAGCCAGCTTCCCCTTGCCAGTATTTGGCACACCTTCCTGCCACTGTTTGCAGTGCTGTGTCAGAGGTGATGTCCAGCCCTCTGCTCATGCCATCGTTTTCCCTGCCAGAATGGAGTCTCCTCTCAAGTCCGTAAACCAGATGAACCCATTCCTCCATAATACACTTTTGTTTTGTTTCTTTATGTGCAGCAACTAGAAAGCTGACTACAACAGTTTTGGTACCAGGACGTGTGGTCATCTGTTGCTGCTAGAACCCTGATCTTGTGGCTTTGGGCTTTTGGAAGTGATCTGCAGAAGGAATGTGGACAGATTGGAAAGCTTGTCCTAAGAGGTGTCTTGCAGTGCTGTAAGTGCAGCGTATTGGATCATTCTGGTCAGAGTTTAAAAACCTGAATGTAATGAGAACAATGGACTGTGAGGTTTGGCTTACAAGTGTGAGAAAGAACTTTGTCAGGACTGTGCCAGAAGCAGTTTGAGTGAGAGGCTTACTGTGTTCTGCCTGCCTATGTCCTGGGAACCTGTGCAGGGTTGTGTTACGTAAAGATGGACTGGTGTGAGCAGATGGAGATGGCACAGAAAGAAAGATCTTTGGGACGAAACTGCTGCTCATTCACCTGCAATTGTTTGAGAGATCACAACCACTGAGATTGGGCCAGCTGGTCTGCATTGGAACAACAGGAAGAATGCGGACTCTTTGAAGTAAGGGGCCTGAATGCTTTGATTCCCCCTGGATTAAAAAGTTGTTAGCCCACCTGATTCTGTGGAATGGAGATTGCTTAGAAAGAGAGGGTCATTGGATTTGCAACACAATTTTGTTTTTGAAAAATGGTCATCGGCATGTAAAGCAGGTGTGCAATGTTGCCTGCATGGAGCCCGATGGAGACATGAGGATGAACTGTGGGTTGCAGTGGAGAACCAAAGAATTCCAGGACTATGGATGGGTGCCAAGGCGAGCTGCCAGCACTGGATGACGTTTTACTGTACTGTGAGTAGCCAAGCTGGAGGAGTGGAATTGAATCTCCAAGAGATTTGTGTTATTGGTTAGAATCATTGAACTTGGAGTTAGAGATTGATGGTGCCCTGTTCGTTTTATTTTATTTATATTTATTTTTTGTCCATAATGAGTTGCATTATTTAGTGGGCAAACAATGAGTTGTTATCCCCAATTCCCCAATGCCCCACCCCCATCCCTAATCAGCTGGATAACCTCCTCCGTGGGTCGTCTGGATCAGTCATTGTGACAGGGAACCATGGATAGCCTATTATTCAGCCAGGTTCTCCTGGCCTTAGTATGTTGTTACTGAGGGGTGCAATGCCTCTGGATAGTCTCCCCCACCGTGGCTCTCACAATCTTTCTGGCTCCTCTTCTGATCAGTTCCCTGAGTCGTGGTGGATGAGTATTAAGGCTGATATAATGTTGTGAGTTTAGGGGACTTTGTGCCAAAAAATCGTTGCTTTCTGTCACCCTGGATTATCCTGTGTTGACTGAATGACTGTGGCTGTGGGTCCCTTGTTCGTCCTGTCATTCTCTGCGGAGTTCCATATGGATCCTCCACAATATGACTGTGGTGGCTCCTCTCTTGCCAGGATCTCAGCTATCTGCCTATGGTCGGATGGTAGGGTTAGATGGGCCCAAGATCTCTTGCTCCATCCTGAAAAATACAAACACAATCTCCAACGGAGACTGAGATCAGTATAGGTTAACAAATATATACCATTCTGGATTACCTAGATTCTATTTTTAGTAGTCTCCCCATCAGTCGCTCGCATAGTGCATCTTTTCTTGGGAGCCCAAGAGTACGGGATGCGGTACCTATCGCCCTGAATCCCAAGTTCCAGACAAGGGGTCCCCCTCACTAAGTATAAAATTTGGCAGAATTTGAAAGCTATTGATTGTCTCCCCCAGGCCCAGCCTCCTCCATTGCACAAGTGCTCCTTACTTTATTCGCTGTTCTCTCCCAGTAGGAGATGTGGTCAACATACTCATGGCCACAGATTGTGTTTCATGTCAGTGGTCATGTTGACTCCAGCTGTGGTTGATCAGTTTCCCCTGGGAGCCTGTGCAGTACCTTCTAGCACCACACTAATTGCCTTCTGGGGGATGAATAACATTCCGGACCTTGAAGGGTCTCTCGATGCTAATCAGTGGCATTCTGTGATTTCTTCAGCAACAGGGATTGCCTAAAGCCTTGGGAGGGCACTCAAGAGATTTGATAGAATTTGTCTTGTTGGAATCTCATGAGTCGCTTTGGTCAACAGCTCAGTGAGGGAAGGAACTGGTGGTTGGAATCAGGGGCTGTTAGGCTGATCTAATTGTTCACAGGCTTATTAGAGTCTCTCGCCTACCACTAATGGCCCCTCTTGCCAATTGATGCCCACTATTGCTCAATAGGTTACAGTATGCTCATGAGGAATTTATGTTTTTGAAACTAATTTGGTTTAGACTCTTGCTTAAGCCATTCCCCTCCCACCATCCCTTACCCCTCATTCATAACCTCTCACTTCTTTCCTCTAGTCTACGTACAGTTTATGGTTATCCTGGTTAAGGACCTCATATGAGGGAGAATATGCGGCATTCGATTCTCTGTTCTTTTCAGTATTCACTTAGTAAGATCCGCTCAGAGTCATTTTTTCCTAAATTTCGACATGTCATTTTTCCTTATAGTTGAGTAAAATTCCATCCTGTAAATATACCACAGTTTCGCTGTCCATTCCTCCATGGATGGGCATTTGGGTCGATTCCAATTCTTGGCTATTATGAATTGAGCTGCCATAAATATACTTGTACAAATATTTCTGTGTCGAGATGTGACATCTTGCAGGTAGATGCCTATTAGAGTGATAGCTGGGTCCATTGGTAGTTTTATGTCCATTCTGTCTAGAAGTCTCCACACTGCTTTCCATAGCGGTTGGAAAAGTTTGGAATCCCATCAGCAGTGAATGAGGGTTCCTTTTTCCCCGCATCCTCGCCAGCAATGACTGTTGTTGATTTTCTTTCTGATTGCCATTCTGATCGGGGTAAGGTGGATTCTCATTGTGGTTTTGATTTGCATTTCCCTGATGTTTAATGAAGCTGAGCACTTTCTTAGATGAGTCAAGGCCATTTGTGTATCCTCCTCTGTGAATTCCCTGTTGAGATTAGTGCCCCATTTTGTGAGGGGGCAATTTGGGTTTTTGCTATTAATTTTTTAGAGTTCTCTGTAGGTTCTGGAAATTAGGCCTCTGTCTGAGTTGTAGCTGGCGAAAATCATCTCCCAGTTTGAAGGGGGTCTATTGACTTTGAGAATGGTGTTTTTGTCTGTACAGAAGCTTTTGAGCCTGATCAGGTCCCATTGACTGAGTGACTGACTGTTGCACTTCCCGGGCCACTGGAGATTTGCACAGGAAGTTGTTCCCTACTCCTATCTCATGTAGGGTTCCTCCTACTTTTTCTTCCAGGGTGTTCAGAGTTACAGGCTTGATATTGAGGTCTTTGATCCATTTGGAGTTGATCTGTGTGCATGGTGAAAGGAGTGGGTCTATTTTCATTTTTTTACATGTGTTTATACAATATGTCCAGCACCAATTGTTGAAGATGCTATCTTTGGCCCAGTATACATTTTTGACACCATGTCGAAGACTAAGAAACTGAACTTTAACTGCATTAAAGGCTGGGTCTTCGAGTCTATTCCACTGGTCAGACTGTCTGTTTTTCTGCCAATACCATGCTATTTTAGTAACTATGGCTTTGTAGTATGTTTTAAAGTCAGGTATGGTAATAACTTCTGCATATATATATAATATATATATATATATATATATATATTGCTCACAAGAGTTTTAGCTATTTGAGGTCCCTTACCCTTCCAAATATATTTTGAGATTATTTTTTAAATGTCTGTGAAGAAGGAGGTTTTGATTTTTATTGTCATTGTGTTGAATCTGTAGATTGCTTTTGGCAGGATTGCCATTTTTACTATATTGATTCTCCCTATCCATGAGCATGGAATGTCTTTTCATATCGTCACATCCCCTTCTATTTCCTTCTTGAGTGTTTCAATATTTTCCTTATATAAGTCTTTCACTACCTTGGTTAGTGATATTCCCAGGTATTTGATTTTGTTTGAGGATATAGAGAATGGGCCAGTTTCTCTGATGTCTTTTTCCGAATGTTTGTCTTCTGTATATAGAAAGGCTACTGATTTTTGTGTGTTAATATTGTATGCTGCCACTCTGCTGAAGGAATTGATCACCTTCAGGAGATTACTAATACTGTTCTTTGGGTCTAAAATATGTAAAATCATGTCATCTGCAAAAAGAGATAGTTTGACTTCTTCCTTTCCGATTTGTTTCCCTTTTATGCTATTCTCCTGTCATATTGCTTGGGCTAGAACTTCAAGCACTATGATAAATAGCAGTGGTGAGAGTGGACATCCCTGTATTGTTGATAAGTTGAGGGGGAACTCCTTGAGTCTTTCCCCATTGAGGATGTTTTTTTGCTTAGGGAGATCTGTATATTGACTTTATCATGTTGAGGTATAGGCCATCTATGCCTATTCTTTCCAAGGTTTTGAACATGAAGCGGTAATGAATTTTGTCAAAAGCCTTCTCAGCATCAATTGAGATGACCATGTGATTTTTGCAGTTGAGTTTGTTAATATGGGGAATTTTATTTATCGACTTGCATATGTTGAACCATCCCTGCATCCCTGAGATGAAGCCGACTTGGTCAGGGTGAATTATAGACTTGTTGTGGGTTTGTATTCGGTTTTCTAGGAATTTGTTTAGGATTTTTGTGTCCAAGTTCATCAAGGATATGGGTCTGTAGTTTTCTTTTTTTGTTACATCCTTGCCTAGTTTGGGAATTAGGGCGATGGTAGCATCATAGAAGGAGTTTGGGAGCCTACCCTCTTTTTCTATGTTTCTGACAAGTTTCAAAAAGAGAGGTTTCAGTTCTATGATGAAGGGTTGGCCAAATTTAGCTGAGAAACCATCTGGATGTGGGCTTTTCTGTTTGGGGAGGTTCTTGATTACCGATTCAATCTCTATGATTGTTATAGGATTGTTTAGGATCTTTATCTGCTCTGCTCTGAGCTTTAGAAGTTGGTAAGTGTCTAGGAATTTATCCATTTCTTCCAGGTTCTCTAATTTTGTGGAGTAGAGGTTTTGGAAGTATGACCTGATTATTCTTCCAATCTCTTCAGGATCTGTTTTGATCTCACCCTTGTCATTTTTTATTTTGTTAATTTGAGCCTTTTCTTTTTTTTTTTTTTTTTTTTTTTTTTTTTTTTTTTTTTTTTTTTTTTTTTTTTTTTTTTTTTTTTGATTAACTTGGCTAGGGGTTTGTCGATCTTATTGACTTTCTCAAGAACCAACTGTTTGATTTGTCTATTTTTTCAATCTTTTTCTTTGTTTCCAATAATTAATCTCAGATCTTATCTTAAGTATTTCCTTGTGTCTCGAGTTCCTAGGGTTGGATTTTTCCATCTGTTCTAATGACCTTAGGTGTGAGGATATTTGGTTGATTTGAGACCTCTCTGTCTTTGTTATGAAGGCATTTAATGCAATGAATTTCCCCCTTATAACTGCCTTCATTGTGTCCCACAAGTTCTGAAAGGATGTGTCCTCATTATCATTTGTTTCTTGGAAGTTCTGGATTTCCTGTGTGATTTCTTGTTTGACCCATTCATTGTTCAGGAGCAAGTTGATCAGTCGCCAATATCTCTTGAAATATTTGGATCCTCTCCCGTTGTTAATTTCTAGCTTTTATGCGTTGTGGCCTGATATGATAAAGGGGATTACATTGTTCTTTCTGAATTTGCTGAGTGATGATTTTTGACCTAGCATATGGTCAATTTTGGAAAAAGTTACATGCGCTGCTGAGAAGAAATTGTATTCTGTGTCCTTGGGGTGGAAAGTTCTGTAGATGTTTGTTATCCCTAGTTTGTCTATGTTGCCACTTAGCAGCTTGATATCCCTGCTTGTCTGTTGTTTGTACGATCTGTCTAGGGATGACAGTGGAGTGTTAAAGTCTCCTACTATGATGGTGTTGGCATCTATATCTGCTTTGCTTTTGAGAAATTTTTGCCTAATGAACTGAGGGGCCCTAGCATTTGGTACATACATATTTAGTATAATTATGTCTTCTTGCTGTATTGTTCCCTTGATGAGTCGTCCTATTTTATTGCTGTTGGCTTAAAGTCTATTTTGTCAGATATTAGAGTAGCCACACCTGCTTTTTTATTTTTCCCACATGCCTGAAAAATTGTTTTCTACCCTTTAATTCTCAGTAGGTTACTGTCTTTAGTGAAAAGGTGTGTTTCTTGAAGGCAACAAATGGAAGGGTCCATTTTCCTGATCCAACCTGTTATCCTGTGTCTTTTTATTGAAGAGTTGAGTCCATTTACATTCAAATTTATAACTGTGAGGTTTGCCATGTTGTAGAGAATATGAAGGTTGGTATCTGAGCTGTTGCTGCTATCTCTTTTGTTTTATCTTGTTTGTTCTCTCTTCCTTTCCTGGGGTTGGTTATTTGTTTCATCTGCAAGGGATATCTCATGAAGTATCTTTTCAAGGTTTGGCTTTGTGCTCAAGTAATTGTAAAGCTGATTAGTCTCATGGAATACTTTAATTCCTCCATCATAATTGATGGATAACATTGCTGGATAGAGTAGTCTAGGTTGGAATCCGTTCTTCATTAGGCCTAGAATCGCTTTGTTCCAAGCTCTCCTGGCTTTTAAAGTTTCAATGGAGAAGTGTGACCTGATTCTGATGGGTTTTCCTTTATAAGTGAGTTTCCTTTCTCTCATTGCTCTAAGGACCCTCTCTTTATCCTCAATGTTTGACATTGTAACTAAGATATGTCTAGGCGTGTTCCTCCTTTTATCTAATTTGTTTGGAGTCCTCTGTATCTCTTCTAGATGTACAGGACTATCTCTTGCCAAGTATAGAAAATTTTCTTGAATAATTCTGTTGAAAGTATTTTCTATGCCCCTCTTTTGGTTTTCTTCTCCTTCCGGGATCCCCATGATCCTGAGATTAGGTCTTTTTATGGTATCTCACATTTCCCTTGAGTCTTTTTCACTTGCTCTTTTGAATTTTGTCAAGGTTCTGATTTCTCTCGAATTCTCCTCTGTTCTGTCTTCCATGTCCAACGTTCTGTTTTCCCAGTGATTGATCCTGTTGGTAAGAGATTCTAGAGATGTTCTTATTATTTCTATGTGGTTTTTGTTTTCTGCAGCTTCTTTCTGGGTTGCTTCTATCATCCTGTTGAGATGTGATTTCATTTCAAGGTTTGATTTAATTACTTCTTCCTGACAGTCATTCTTATATTTGCAGATGTCTTCGGTTAATTTGGAAAGCTGTTTTTTGATAACTTCAGTTTGTTGGCTTGTCTTTAGTTCTGATATGTCTCTTCTGACATCCATTTGGTTCTCCTCTAATATATTAAGCCTGGTGGCAAAGCTAATGAGCTGACTTTGTACCCTTTCAACATGTTGGTCCACCTTTTTTTTTTTAAATATTTTATTCATTTTCAAACACACACACACACACAGAGAGAGAGAGAGAGAGAGAGAGAGAGAAAGCACCAGGGGCCACCACCTTATGGGTCTGGCTTATGTGGGTCCTGGGGAATTGAACCTGTGACCTTAGGCACTGGAGGCAAGAGCCTTAACCGCTGAGCCAACTCTCTAGCCCTCCACCTTTTCTTACATGACTAACCTTAAGTTCTCCTTAGGATAGGTGCTAGTATGTTTGGTGTTTAGTGTCATGTCATCCTGGTCCTGCTTCTGCTCTCTCTCTTTTGTGGTTTTGTTGTTGTAATTTGGCATGTTTTCCTCAGCTGGTGTAATATTCTTGCATTGAGGTCCGCCCATTTCGATTCCACTTGAGGTCGTTGGAGGAATGCCTTTGAGATAACTGTTGGGGTCGGTGGTCATGGGGGATGTCAGAGGGCTATGGGCACTGGGGTGGGGTCAGGGGTTGGGGCTGTGGTGGTTGGTGGTCGTGGGGAGGGATAGCGGACCCCTGGGTTCCCGGGTACAGAGGGTGGGGCCATTGGATTGGGCAGGCAAGGGGAGCAAGCCTGCAGGGGTCAGCAGGCCCAGGGGATGGGGTTGGAAGTGGGTGGTGAGACTGCTGAGATCCCTGGAACTGGTGTTGCTGGGTTCTCTGGGCACAGATAGTAGGGCTGATGAATTTCTCAGGAGCAGAACGGTGCAGGGCATATGCATTAGTGGCTGGAGGTCGGGGCGAGGGGCTACGTAAAAGCCCCCTGACTAGGTTGGCAGGCGGCAGAGAAATAAACGAAAAAAAACAAGAAAAAACAAGAAAAAAAAGTAAACAATGAAACAGAGTAGTAAGGACCTGGGGGGGCAGGGCAAGCGTGCTGGAGCCCGGAAGCCGGGTGGAGGGGCTAGGTAAGAGCCCCTTGTCAGACCAGTGAAAGAGAAAGAAAAGAAACAAAACAAAGGAAACAAACTAGGGAGGGAGGGGCGGGGCAGATGCGCTGGAGGCTGGAAGCCCAGGGGAGGGGCTATGTAGGTGTCCTTGGTCAGACAGGCGAAAGAGAAAGAAAAGAGAGAAAAAAAATTAACCAAACGAAACAGACTAGCGAGGAGGGGTGGGGCAGATGTGCTGGAGGTACCTAAGAGCCCTGGGTTGGACTTGCAAAAGAGAAAGCTAAAAAAAAAAAAAAAGGCAACAGACTTGCAGGGGAGGGGCGGGGCAGACCCACAGGCCAGAAGCCCGGCGGATGGAAAAATAATAATAGTAATAATATAAGAAATAAAATAAAAGAAAAAAAACCCAAAGAGTTGAAAAGGAAAGACACACAAGGACCCAGGAGGGACGAGAAAGACAGAGGGCGGAAGGGTCGGGGATGAAACCCAAGGGAAGCTGGCTGTGGCCGAAGGAAAGCCTCAGGCTGCCGATGGGCTGAGGCTGTTCTGGCCAGGCATAGTGGCTCCAGATGACTCACTGCCTCCTGCGAACGCTGGTCCACGCTGGCGGCTTCCAGTCGTGAGGATCCTGTGCTGGGAGGTGTATGGAGCTCAGCACGTGGCCACAGCTTGTGGTTCCCGCTGAAAACCCTGACCCTTGTTTCCCAAGGTACATGGCATGTCTGCTAGTCAGCCATCTTGAACCGGAAGCGGCCTCCCTGTTTGTTTTAATTCTTGTATTGGTCAATCTGTTTTGGCTGTGCCTCATGTTTTGCATTGTGAATGTTCTGTGCCATTACGGGTTTATTTTTGGTATTATGGCTCAGTTGAAAGCTGTGGGGACTTAAGAGTTGAGCTGAACACATTGTATTTGCATCATGTATGATTATTAGTTTGTGGGGGCCAGGGACAGACTTTCTTGGTTTGATCCAGGTGTCCCCCACAAATAAATCAATGTGTTCTGATAGATTGATCCTCACCTGATGTCAATTCGGGAATTAGAACCTCACTAAAGCTGTGTTATTGGGGGCGGGCTTATGGGTTTATAAGCCAGCTTCCCCTTGCCAGTATTTGGCACACCTTCTTGCCGCTGTTTGCAGTGCTGTGGCAGAGGTGATGTCCAGCCCTCTGCTCATGCCATCATTTTCCCTGCCAGGATGGAGTCTCCCCTTGAGTCCGTAAGCCAAATAAACCCATTCCTCCACAAGCCGCTTTTGTTTGGGTTCTTTATATGCAGCAACTAGAAAGCTGACTACAACACCTGGTTAAAAACAATTCTGATCATAGCCTTACAGGAATGGATTAGCTAAAGACTTCACACAAACTTCTTTTTCCCCACAACCCCATAGAACTTCTAACCATAATATATAGTTTTCTTTTATTTTTTTCTACATCACAACATTTATTACACTTTTATGTGGTCCTTAGATTTTAGAAAAACATACACATTAAATCTTAAGCTATTCAAATGCAAATCATTTATCTCTCACCATCTTGAATAATAAATCTCTAACCCTTGCTAAAATTTATGACTTCACTTATAATTGTTTAGTTCCCCCACCATTTGGGAGATTGAAATTTCTTTCTTTGTGACTTTAATATTTTATTTTATTAACAATTTAGCCACTAAAAGGACCTAATGAAGTTATAGTGCAAACCATATGTACTTATCACTGCTTTTCCCAAGTGGCCACTAACTTTCTTTCTTTCTTTCTTTCTTTCTTTCTTTCTTTCTTTCTTTCTTTCTTTCTTTCTTTC
>PVHP010029285.1:0-22497 GCA_004024765.1 Zapus hudsonius
CCCCCACTGCCCCTCCCCCATGCCTGTGGAACCCTGTAGCCCATCCCTGTGGACCGCTTGGCCCTGCCCCCAGGCCCACCCACCACTGCAGCTCCGCCCCCACTGTGCCCACAGACATCCAGCTCCATACCCGTACCCCCATGGCTCCATACCCGTGGGTCCACACCCATGCCTGCTGTTCCCTGTGGCTCCACCCTCAGCACCCTCTGACCTCTGAGGCTCCACCCACTGTGCCAGCCGACCCCCATGGCTCCACCCCCTGTTCTCACCCTCCTCCTCGGCTCCACCCCCACACCCACTCTCCTCTGTGACTCCACCCCGAAAACTGCTGATTGCTGCAGCTCCACCCCCTTCACCCATCAACTGCCCTCCCAGGTTTCCCGTAGCCCACGCAGGCCCACCAGGTTTCCCCATGTCCCTGCCAGCACCTGCGGTTTCTCTGCTTGCTGATTCCTGCCATTTTCCTATGCCATTTCTGGTTCCGGGACAGCCTGTGACAGGCAGCTGCTCCCCCTTTCCCAATCTCACCTAGTCCCGGAGGGAACCCCCTACCCCCCCCCCCCCAGCAAGTTATCCAGGACTTGGCACCCCACTCTCCACCTACTTAGTTACTACATGCCCACACACTGCCCCAGCAGGTTAACTCTAGTCCCACCATCAAGCCCAGCCAGTGACCTTAGGGCAAACACACTTGTTAATAAAACAGGCAAGTGCCCAACCCTAGCAATGGAGCAGAGTGCACTCCCCATCCACACTATGAAGTGCAGACATCTCAAAGGCATCCCACCAACCACTCCAAGTGAAATCAAAATGGGCAGACCTCAATGCAAGAATATTTCACCAGCTGAGGTTACGCCAAATGACAACAATGATACCACTAAAGAGAGAGAGCTGAGGCAGGCCCAGGAAGACACGACACTAAGCCCATATCATACTGGTACAGATCCTAAGGACAACTTCATGTTAGTCATGCAAGAAAAGATGGACAAGCATCTTGAAAAAGCTCACAAGCTTTGCCACCAGACTTAATATAATAGAGGAGAACCAAATGGATTTCAGAAGAGAAATAATGGAACTAAAGGCAAAGCAGCAAGCTGAAGGTATCAAAAACCAGCTGTGATGGTTAGGTTTTGTTGTCAACTTAATCCTTTTAATTAGGGTGGGTCTCTGAGGATGTTTATAGGAAGGCAGCCTCTCAGCAGCTCAAAGGAGCTAGAAGTAAACATCCTTTCCTGTGTGGGCAGTGCAGGAAGGAAATTCCAGAGACTCAGGAAGCCATTAAGTCTGGAATAGAATTGTAAGACGCCACCCTAGGGCTATATAAAGGTGAAAGAATTCTCTCCTTGCCCCTCCTGCCTGTTTCCTGTTCTGTCTTTGTGGTTGGGTTTTTCTCTCTGCTTGGACCTGTGAAAGAGGACCAGCCTCGTTCACTTTTATGGGACTTCCCTGAATCTGTAGCTTGAATAAATAATTTCCTCCCATAAACTGTGCCTGGTTTGGAGATTCATCCCAGCAGCATTTGGCTGACTATGACACCAGCTATCCAAATTAATCAAATACATGTACAAATATAAGAATGAGTGTCAGGAAGAAGTATTTAAATCAAACCTTGAAATGAAAACACATCTCAACAGGATGATAGAAGCAAACCAAAAAGAAGTTTCAGAAAACAAAAACCATATTGAAATAATAAGAACATCCCTAGAATATCTTACCAACAAAATCCATCACTGGGAAAAGAGAACCTCAGACATAAAAGACAAAACAGAGAATTCGAGAGAAATCAGAAACTTGACGAAACTCAAAAAAGCAAGTGAATAAGACTCAAGGAAAATGTGGGATACCATAAAGAGACTTAATCTCAGGATCATGGGTATCCCAGAAGAAGAAAACCAGGCTAGGAGCATAGAAAATATTTTTAACAGAATTATTCAAAAAAACTTTCCATACTTGGCAAGAGATAATCCTGTACATCTAAAAGAGATATGTAGGACCCCAAACAAATTGGAGGACCTCTCCAAGACATGTCTTAATTACAATGCCAAACACAGAGGGAAAAGAGAGAGTACTTAGAGCAGTGAGAGAAAGGAAACTCATCACCTACAAAGGCAAACCCATCAGAATCACCTCAGACTTCTATATAGAAACTTTAAAAGCCAGAAGAGCTTGGAATAAAGATCAATGTAATCCCCTGCATCATATCAGACCACAACGCATTAAAGCTAGAAGTCAACAATGGGAGAAGATCCATAAATTTCAACAGATTGAAGACCCAGCTTTAATTGGAAATAACTTCAGTTATTTGGTCTTTGACAAGGGGGCCAACAATGTACATTGGGCCAAAGATAGCATCTTCAACAAATGGTGCTGGATGAATTGGATAAACACGTGTAAAAAAATGAAAATAGACTCCTTTCACCATGCACAAAAATCAACTCCAAATGGATCAGAGACTTTAATATAAATCCGGTAACCCTGAACACCCTGGAAGAAAAAATAGGAGGAACTCTACATGAAATAGGAGTTGGAAAAAATTTCCTGAGCAAATCTCCAGCAGGCCAGGAAATACAACAAACACTTAACCAATGGGACCTGATCAGGCTCAAAAGCTTCTGTATAGACAAACAAACCATACTCAGAGCCAATAGACCCCCTTCAAATTGGGAAATGATTTTCGCCAGCTACAACTCAGACAGAGGCCTAATTTCCAAAACCTACAGAGAACTCAAAAAAATTAATAAAACCCCAAAATGCCCCCTCCAAAATGGGGCACTGATCTCAACAGAGAATTCACAGAGGAGGAAACACAAATGGCCTTGACTCATCTAAGAAAGTGCTCAGCATCCTTAAGCATCAGGAAAATGCAAATCAAAACCACAATGAGATACCACCTTACTCCACTCAGAATGGCAATCACAAAGAAAACCAATAAGAATAATTGCTGGAGAGGATGTGGGGGGGGAAGGAACCATCATTCATTGCTGGTGGGATTGAAAACTTGTTCAGACGCTTTGGAAAGCTCTGTGGAGACTCCTCAACAGAATGAACATGGAGCTACCAATGGACCCAACTATCTCTCTACTAGGCATCTACCCACAAGATGTCACACCTCAGCATAGAGACATTTGTGCAACTATGTTTATAGCAGTTCAATTCATACTAACCAAGAATCGGAATCAACCAAAATGCCCTTCCACGGAGGAATGGATAACAAAACTATGGTATGTTTACAGGATGGAATTCTATTCAGCTGAAACGTAAAATGACATATTGAAATTTAGAGAAAAATGGTCTGACTTGGAGCAGATCCTACTAAGAGATCTCTCAAAAGAACAGAGAGCCAAACACCGCATATTCTTCCTTCCTCATATGCAGTTCTTAACTAGGCTAACCGTAATCCATATGCAGACTACTAGTAAGAAGTGAGAGGTTATGAATGAGGGGTAAGGGATGGGGGAGGGGAATGACTTAAGCATGAAGCCAATCCAAAATGGGTTCAAAATCAAAAAATCCTCATGAGCATACTGTAATTTATTGAGCAAATAGTGGGCGTCTTCTCGCAAGAGGGGCTGTGAATAGAAGGGGAGAGAGTCTAAGCCTGTGAAAAACTGATCAGTCTGGCAACTCCTAGTCCCAATCATTGGCTATTTCCCTCATTGAACTGTTGACCAAAGTGACCCAAGAGGTTCCAAAAACAAGACAGGATTCTGTCAAAGCTCTTGAAAGCCCACCCCAGGCCTGAGGCAGGATCCTGTTGCTGTAGAAACTACAGAACAACATCTATTGCATCGAGAGACCCTGAGAGATCCAGAATGCTATCCAGCCCCCAGATGATAGTTAGTGTAGTGCTGGAAGGCACTGCATAAGCTGCCAGGGGAAGCTGGTCAATGACAGCTGGAGTAAACAGAGATCACTGGCATGAAACACAGTCTGCAGGCATGAGTAGGCTGACCACACTTCCTACTGGGAGAGAACAGCGAACAAAGAAAGGAGCACTTGTGCAATGGAGGAGCCAAAGCCTGGGGGAGGCAATCAACAGCTTTTAAATTCGGACAAATAATCCACTCAGTGAGGGGGAGCCCTTAACTGGAACTGAGGACTTAGGGCGACATGCACTGGGAGCTGGACTCTTGGGCCCCCAATGAGAGATGCACTAAAGCAAGCAATTGATGGAGAGGCTACTAAAAATAGAATCTAGCTAATTCAGAAATGTGTATCTCTGTTAACCTATAGTGACTTCATTATCTTTCAGAATGTAGCGAGAGAGCTGTGGCTCATCCAACCCTACCAATGAACTGCAGGCCGATAGCTGACATCTAGGCAAGAGATAAGCCAACCCAGACATACCGTGGAGGATCCATATGGAACCCCTCAGAGAATGATGGGATGAACAAGTGACCCAGAGCCACAGCCAATCAGTCAACACAGGATAAGCCAGCGAGACAGACACCAATGATTTTCAACACAACCTAAAACAGTAGTACAGAGAACCCTAAGTTCTTAACAATAAAGCAGCCTTAATGCTCACCCACCAAAGCTCAGAGAACTGAGCCAAAGAGGGGGCAGAAAGATTGTGAGAGCCGTGGTGGGGGAGAATATCCTGAGACATGGCCCCCCTCAGTAACAACATACTAGGGCTGGTGGAACCGGGCTGACTCCTAGGCTATCCATGGTCCCCAGCCCCAAGGATTGATCCAGAAGGCCCACGGAGGAGGATATCCAGCTGATTGGGGATGGGAAAGAGGGACATTGGGGGATCTGGGGATAACAACTCATTGTTTGCCCATTAAATAATGTAACTCATTATGGACAATAAAAAACCCTCCAAAAATTAGAAAAAAAAAAAGAAAAAGCTAGAATCAACTTAAAGTTCATTAACAGTAGAAAATTAATAAACAGAACAATTGATAAATAAGCTGTGATATTTACTCAGTGGAATATTATGTGTAGTATACGCACACACATATCCTGTGCACATCAGCATGGGTGGTTTCAGAAATGTAATACTATGAGAAAAATGTACTGTTTCTATTACTACATACTTCAAAAAGGAGTTAGACTAAATTACTTATTATTTATGGTTCTGGCTTTCATGGGAAAATCACAAAGACTCACTAGTTTTATGGTGATGAGGTGGAGGAGGAGGAGGTAACTGGAGAGCAGTATGCAGAGGTGTAAAAGGTTCAGCAATATCCGTGGTTATTTTCTGGCTGAAGGCACTATGTCTTCAATGTTCTTGTTGTTTGGCTTTTGGGGAGGCAGCATTGCTAGGACTTTACACCTAACATGCTAAGGGTATTGATGTTGCATGCAGCACAGGGATATTTAGTGGTGCTGATCATGAATTAAATGGGGAGGTGGAAATGGCATCTAGAGGAGAGGAATGATGTTAAACATTCTGCAACTCACATTATTCCAGAAGAACAGAGTTGCTTGGCCCACAAAGTGAAGTGTTGTGAACTAGAGAACCCTAGTCTAGAGCTATACTGTTTGGTTTGAATCCCAGCTTTATGCCTTCTAAGAAGGATCTGGTGAAACTACTGAATCTGTTTCACTGGTTATATGGGGCTAAGAAGAGGACCATTTCAATAGAGCAGGTGTGTGAGTCACATGAATTAATGATAATGAGACTGATGTCAGTCATATGATGAGCGCTTGGTAAATGCTGGAACTAATAAAATAATTACTGCAATTGTATTCCAATTGGTTAAGTTGAAAAAGAATATGGCCTGCATGTTATCTGTCCCCCAAGGACTCATTTATTGGAAACCTGGTCCCCAATTTGCCAGCATTTTAAACAGTGGATTAATGGCTGGACAATTAGGTCAGTGAGGTCACCCCCACCTTCCCAAAAGCTTGTCTTGTGGAGTCAGTTCTTGTGGTCACTGGACCTTGGACTTAGCATACACAATGTAGCCTAAAAGGCCAGGCATGGTGGCACACACTTTTAATCCCAGCACTCAGGAGGCTGAGATAGAAGGATTGATGTGAGTTTGAGGCCAGCCTGCTGCTATACAGTGAGTTCCAAGTCAGCCTAGGCTAGAGTGAGAACCTGCCTTGCAAAAGCCAAAAAATAAACAATGAAAAAAAGTTGCCTTCGACTCTGTGTAAAAAAATATAACCTCAAGTACTTAATTACTGTAACAGAAAATAAACTAGTACTTATTATAAGAAAAATATACAAACACACACATAGAAAAAATCCAGTTTAAAATGCAACTTATAGGACAATAAATATATATTAAAAAAAAAAACAAACAAACAAGCAAGCAAAATTTAACTTCCCCGACATTTATCTCATGAGTATTTATTTTCTACCTTTCTCTTGGGAAATAAATCACTGAGATTGAAAAAAAAAATGCAACTTATAAAAATTTTGATTGAAAAAACTTTGATAATCCTCAATGCCTGGTGACTGTACTCTAGCTCTTCTGTATTAATAACAATTTCTATACCAGAAACCATGTTGTGAATAAGGGTTATTATTAGTACAAAGCACATCACTCTGAACTTGGTCTTATAACCACTTAGGTTACAATAAACATTCTGTATATTAGTAACCAAGCTGATTTTTTAATTCTGTTTGAAAGCTCCTTCAGAAAACTCCTTGGGAATTCAGTATGTGTGTAGTACACGTGTATGTGCAAAGGCGTGCACCCTGTACCCATGTATGCAGAGGTCAAGGACAGTGGATACCCTCCTCTATCACACTTCTGCCTTATTTCCTTGAGATAGATTCTCTCACCAAACTTGGAGCTGCAACGTTTTAGTCAGAATGGCTAACTAGTGAGTCAGTGACCCTCCTATCTCATTCAGAGCCATGACAACTTTTTACCTGGGTACTAGGATCAAACCCAGGGTCCCAGGCTTGCATAACAAGCACTCTTACCCTTGAACTAGCTCATTAGCCCAGCAAATTGGTTTCTCTTGTCCCCCGACCCCTTTTTAAGGCAGAACCTCATGTTTCTCAGGCTAACCTTGAACTCACTAGATAGCCAAGGATGGACTTGAGCAGATCCTCCTGCTTCCACCTCTCTCATGCTGGTATTACAGGTGTGTACTTCCACACCCACTTTATGTGATGTTGGAATTGAACTCAGGTGCTTGTGTGTGCTAGGCAAGTACTCTACCACTGAGCAACATTTCCCAGAAGAAACTTAGTTTCTCAATTGGATCTCATACATACCTGTGTATCTATGTGGATATATCTTAAGTTTTGACAAGATTTTTTTCCTTTGACAAGTGTTTTTAAAAACCCAAGTTATTTAAAATTTATAAAATTTTCAAAAGGTGAGGGAAGAGAAAATAGAAATAGAAAATAGACTAATAGATGAAGGCCAATAGGCCTATGAAACAACATCCCTAGCCATAGGGAAATGCAAATCAAAACTACATTGAGATTCCATCTCATGTCAGTCAGGATGGCTACCAATAAGAGAATGACAAATGCCGGCAAGGGGACAGAGGAAAAGGCACCTTACACATCATCAGTAAGAATATAAATTAGTGCAGCCATTCTGTAAATCAGCATGGAGATTCTTCAAAAACTAAAAATAGAACTACCATATGATCCAGCTACAGCACTCCTGGGAATGCACTCAAAGGATTCTGAGTCAGCGTGCATAGATGTCTGCACATTCATGTTCACTGCAGCTCTTTCACCACAGCCAAGTTACAGGATCAGTCCAGTATCCATTGACAGATGAATGCACAAAGAAAATGTGTACATGATGGAGTCATGAAAAGAATGAAAATTATGCCATTTGTAGGACAATGACTCACACAAATATCACATACTTTCTCTTATGAAACACATTGTATATCTGTGTCTGTATGCATATAAATGGCATAAGTAGAAGGAAGATCAGGAAAAGGAAGGGACCATTGAGAGGGAGGGAGAGAATGGAAATGGCATATGGAATAAAGATGATCAAAGTATATAATATACTTGAATGAAAATGTGTTTATGAATAATGAATATACACCAAAAAGTTTGAAGAAAAATGTAAAATTTATCAACATTTCTTTAAGCTTTAGCAAACTAAATGCAAATTGTGCATGTATATTAAATTGTACTATGGGATATTGTCTTCTAAGTAAATTAAGACTAAAAATTATTTTTCAATATAAATTCATCCACCAAGAAGGAGATTGAACCAGACTTGGTGGCTCAAACCTGTAATCCCAGCACTTGAGGGACTGGCCTAAGATTGCTGTGATTTTGAGGCAAGCCTGGGCTATATACTAATATCCTTTTTCACCCCCCACTCCACAGTGGTAGATTTAAATACTGGGGTTGCTGTATACTATTAGCATTGTCATTAATAATTAATAAAGTCCCTCCACACTCATGTTCAGAAAACAACTTTATAAAAGTGGGACCTTTTGAATTATGTCCATTTAAGTAAAGAATTTCAGGAGTAAAGAGATTAAAGATTTGCCAAAATTTACAATGCTAGTAATTGTTTAATCATCATTCATAATTGTCTTATAATGAATCAGCTAATATGGTAACCTACTATGAGATATTCATAAAACTCTGAAAATTTTTCTTATACTAAACATTTTTGAAATTAGTGTAACACAGCAATAACAGTTCCTCTCAAAATAAATTTACACTGCAATGTCAGAGAGAGCATATGGAGGCTTCCGGTTCATGATGGTGGACTAGAAGCCACGTGGAGTCCCTGGGGGAATAAGGGTTGGGTTTTTTAGCTGTGATCCAGGCTGTGGACGCAAGCAATAGCCAGGATCTCAGCTTCAGACACTTACCAGAAACAGATTCTGCTGATTAGAACCAGCATTGAGCATAGGGGCATGTCAGAGGTAGTGAGTGCAATGGCCCAGCGAGCAGGACCTGCTCCAGCGGTCAGACCCGACTGCTTTCCCGCTGGGACCAACTGCTTTCCCGCCATGCTGGGACCAGCCACTTTCCCGCCACCCCGGACCGGCCGTTTTCCCGCAGCCCCAGGAACCGGTGGCTTCCCTGCCACCACAGGGCCCGGCCGTTTTCCCACCCCCACCCCCAGACTGGCCGTACTCCCACCGCCCCAGACCTGGCCGCTTTCCTGCCACCCCAGGACCCAGCAGCTCTCCCACCCTGGGATCTGGCCACCTTTTCCGCTTGGGGACCCAGCTACTTTCCTGTCCTGGGACCAGCTGCTTTCGCGCCCAGGGTTCCAGCTGCTGTCCCTACGAGAGACCCAGCTGCCTTTCCCACCCAGGGGGTCGGAAGCTGCCTTCCCCATCCAGGGGACTGAGGCTGCCTAACCTGTCCAGGGACCCAAGGCTGCTTTTCCCAGCTGGGGGAACCACAGCTACTTTCCCCTGCCCGGGGAACTGCGTCTGCTTTCCCAGGCAAACCCAGTGGCTACTTTCCCACACTTGGGGAACCCCAAGGTTCCTTTCCTGTGCCCAGAGAACAGTGGCTACTTTCCCCCACTCAAGGAACCCCAGGTTCCTTTCCACACCTGGGGAATCTGGCAGCTCCTTTCCCACACCTGGGTATCCCCGCAGCTGGTTTGCAGAACCCGGGAACCTGGTGGCTCTGTTCCTGCGCCTGGGGAGTCCAGTGGCCACATTCCCACACCCGAGGAGCTCAGCAGCTCCTTGCCTGTGCACAGACATCTCAAAGGCATCCCATCAACCACCTCAAGTGGAATCAAAATGGGCAGACCTCAAAGCAAGAATATTACACCAGCTGATGAAACCACGCCAAATGATAACAATACAACTAAAGGGGTAGAGGAGAGGCAGGCCCAGGAAGACATGACACTAAACCCTGATCATGCTGCCACAGATCCTAAGGAGAACTTAAAATTAGTCATATAAGAAAAGATGGACCAAGATATTGAAAGGGTACAAAGTCAGCTTATTAGCTTTGCCACCAGGCTTAATATAATAGAGGAGAACCAAATGGACATCACAAGATACATTTCAGAACTAAAGACAAGCCAAGAACTGAAGGTATCAAAAACCAGCTTTCCAAATTAACCGAAGACATCTGCAAATATAAGAATGACTGTCAGGAAGAAGTAATTAAATCAAACCTTGAAATGAAATCACATATCAACAGGATGATAGAAGCAACCCCAAAAGAAGTTTCAGAAAACAAAAACCATATTGAAATAATAAGAATATCCCTAGAATCTCTTACCAACAGGATTAATCACTGGGAAAACAGAACTTCAGACATGGAAGACAGAACAGAGGAGAATTATAGAGAAATCAGAACCTTGACAAAATTCAAAAGAGCAAGTGAACAAGACTCAAGGGAAATGTGGGATACCATAAAAAGACCTAATCTCAGGATCATGGGGATCCCAGAAGGAGAAGAAAACCAGACTAGGGGCATAGAAAATATTTTCAAAAGAATCATTCAAGAAAACTTCCCATACTTGGCAAGAGATAGTTCTGTACATCTAAGAGAGATACGGAGGACCCCAAACAAATTGGACCAAAGGAGGAACACCCCAAGATATATCTTAGTTACAATGCCTAGTATTGAGGATAAAGAGAGAGTCCTTAGAGCAACGAGAGAAAGGAAACTCACCTATAAAGGAAAACCCATCAGAATCATGTCAGACTTCTCCAGAGAAACTTTAAAAGCCAGGAGAGCTTGGAAAAATACGATTCTAGGCTTAAAGAAGAATGGATTCCAACCTAGACTACTCTACCCAGCAAAGTTATCCATCATAATTGATGGAGAAATTAAAGTATTCCACGAGACTAATCAGCTTTATAATCACTTGAACACAAACCTTCAAAAGATACTTCATGAAATATCCCATGCAGATGAAACAAACAACCGACCCCAGGAAAGAAACAGAACAAGCAAGGTAACAAAAAAGAGATAGCAGCAACAGCTCAGATACCAACCTCCATAGTCTCTACAACATGGCAAACCTCACAGTTATAACTTTGAATGTAAATGGACTCAACTCTCCTATAAAAAGACACAGGATACCAGGTTGGATCAGTAAAATGGACCCTTCCATCTGTTGTCTTCAAGAAACACACCTTATCACTAAAGACAATAACCTACTGATAGTAAAAGGGTGGAAAAAATTTTCCAGGCATGTGGGAAGAATAAAAAAGCAGGTGTGGCTACTCTACTATCTGACAAAATAGACTTTAAACCAACAGCAATAAAAAAGGACGGTGATGGCCACTTCCTACTCATCAAGGGAACAATACAACAAGAAGACATCACTATACTAAATATGTATGCATCAAATGCAAGGGCCCCTAAATTCATTAAGCATAAATTATTCAAAAGCAAAGCAGATATAGATGCCAACACCATCATAGTAGGAGACTTTTACATTCCACTGTCATCCCTAGACAGATCATACAAACAACAGACAAACAGGGAAATCAAGCTGCTAAATGGCACCATAGACAAACTAGGGATAACAGACATTTACAGAACATTCCACCCCAAGGACACAGATTACACATTCTTCTCAGCAGTGCATGGAACCTTCTACAAAATTGACCATATACTGGGCCATAAGTCTTCCCTCAACAAATTCAGAAAGATCAATGTAATCCCCTGCATCATATCAGACCACAACGCATTAAAGCTAGAAATTAACAATGGGAAAGGATCTAAAAAGTTCAACAGATACTGGCGACTGAACAACTCGCTCCTGAACAATGAATGGGTCAAACAAGAAATCAGACAGGAAATGCAGAACTTCCTAGTAACAAATGATAATGAGGACACATCCTTTCAGAACTTGTGGGACACAATGAAGGCAGTTCTAAGGGGGAAATTCATTGCACTAAATGCCTTCATAACAAAGACAGAGAGGTCTCAAATCAACCAATTGTCCTCACCTAAGGTCATTAGAACAGATGGAAAAATCCAACCCTAGGAGCTCGAGACGCAAGGAAATAATTAAGATCAGAGCTGAGATTAATGACTTGGAAACAAAGAAAACAATTGAAAAAAATAGACAAATCAAAGAGTTGGTTCTATGAAAAAGTCAATAAGATCGACAAACCCCTGGACAACTTAATTAAACGAAAAACTGAGAAGGCCCAAATTAACAAAATAAAAAAAGACAAGGGTGAGATCACAACAGATCCTGAAGAGATTGGAAGTACCATCAGGTCATGCTTCCAAAACCTCTACTCCACAAAATTAGAGAACCTGGAAGAAATGGATAAATTCCTGGACACATACCAACTACCAAAGCTCAGACCAGAGCAGATAAAGATCCTAAACAATCCGATAACAATCACAGAGATGGAAAAGCCCAGGTCCAGATGGTTTCTCAGCTGAATTCTACCAAACCTTCATCATCGAACTGAAACTGCTCTTTTTGAAGCTTGTCAAGTACATAGAAAAAGAGGGTAGGCTTACAAACTCCTTCTATGAAGCTACCATTGCCCTAATTCCCAAACCAGGCAAGGATGTAACAAGAAAAGAAAACTACAGACCCATATCCCTGATGAACTTGGATGCAAAAATCCTAAACAAAGTCCTAGCAAGCCGAATACAAACCCACATCAAGTGTATAATTCACCCAGACCAAGTCGGCTTCATACCAGGGATGCAGGGATGGTTCAACATACACAAGTGGATAAATATAATTCACCACATTAATAAATTTCATTGTAAAAACCACATGGTCATCTCAATTGATGCTGAGAAGGCTTTTGACAAAATTCAACACCACTTCATGTTCAAAACCCTGGAAAGAATAGGCATAGATGGCCTATACCTCAACATGATAAAATCAATATACGGATCTCCTAAAGCACAAATCATCCTTAATGGAGAATGACTCAAGGAGTTTCCGCTTAACTCAGGAACAAGATAGGGGTGTCCACTCTCACCACTGCTCTTCAACATAGTGCTTGAATTTCTAGCCCAAGCAATAAGACAGGAGCACAGCATAAAAGGGATACAAATCGGAAAGGAAGAAGTCAAACTATCTCTCTTTGCAGATGACATGATCTTATACATATCAGATCCAAAGAATAGTATCAGCAAACTCCTGAAGGTGATCAATGCCTTCAGCAGAGTGGCAGGATACAAAATTAACACACAAAAATCAGTAGCCTTTTATATACAGAAGACAGACATTCAGAAAAAGTCATCAGAGAAACTGTCCTGTTCTCTATATCCTCAAACAAAATCAAATACCTGGGAATATCACTAACCAAGGTATTGAAAGACTTATATAAGGAAAATATTGAAACACTCAAGAGGGAAATAGAGGAGGATGTGACGAGATGGCAAGACATTCCATGCTCATGGATAGGGAGAATCAATATAGTAAAAATGGCAATCCTGCCAAAAGCAATCTACAGATTCAACGCAATGCCAATAAAAATCCCAACCTCCTTCTTCACAGACATAGAAAAAATAATCTCATATTTATTTGGAAGGGTAAGAGACCTCGAATAGCTAAAACTATTCTGAGCAAAAAAATTACGCAGGAGGTATCACCATACCTGACTTTAAAACATACTACAATGTCATAGTAACTAAGACAGCATGGTATTGGCAGAAAAACAGTCTGACCAGTGGAATAGAATTGAAGACCCAGCCTTTAATGCAAGTAACTTCAGGTTCTTTGTCTTCGACAAGAGTGCCAACAGTGTAAGCTGGGCTAAAGATAGCATATTCAAAAAATGGTGATGGACAAATTGGATAAACATGTGTGAAAAAATGAAAATACACCCACTCCTTTCACCATGCACAAAGATCAACTCTAAATGGATCAGAGACCTCAATATTAACCACGCAACCCTAAACACCCTGGAAGAAAAAAATAGGAGGAACCCTACATGAGATAGGAATAGGGAATAAGTTCCTGAGCAAATCTCCAGCAGCCCACAAAGTGCAAAAGTCACTCAACCAATGGGACCTGATCAGACTCAAAAGCTTCTGTACAGACAAAAGCATTGTTCTCAGAGTCAATAGGCCCCCTTCAAACTGGGAGATGATTTTCGCCAGCTACAACTCAGATAGGGGCCTAATTTCCAAAACCTACAGAGAACTCAAAAAAATTAATAACAAAAAAGCAAATTGCCCCTCACAAAATGGGGCACTGATCTCAACAGAGAATTCACAGAGGAGGAAACACAAATGGCCTTTTTGCAGCTGAGAAAATGCTCAGCATCCTTAAGCATCAGGAAAATGCAAATCAAAATGACAATGAGATACCACCTTACCCCTGTCAGAATGGCAATCATAAAGAAAACCAACAACAATCATTGCTGGAGAGGATGTGGGGAAAAAGGAACCCTCATTCACTGCTGGTGGGATTGCACACTTGTTCAACCACTATGGAAAGCAGTGTGGAGACTTCTGAACAGAATGGACATAATCCTCCCAATGGACCCAGCTATCCCTCTACTAGGCATCTATCCACAAGATGTCACATCTCGACACAGAAACATTTGTACAACTATATTTATAGCAGCTCAATTCATAATAGCCAAGAATTGGAATCAACCCAAATGCCCATCCATGGAGGAATGGGCAGAGAAACTGTGGTAAATTTCCACGATGGAATTTTACTCAGCTGAAAGGAAAAATGAAATAGCGAAATTTAGGAAAAAAAATGGTCTGACTTTGAGCACATCTTACTAAGTGAACGCTCAAAAGAACAGAGAATCAAACGCCGCATATTTTTCCTCATATGTGGTCCTTAACCAGGATAACCGTTTTCTTTATGCAGACTAGTAGAAAGAAGTGAGACGTTATGAATGAGGGGTAAGGGGTGGGGGAGGGGAATGGCTTAAGCATGAGGATAAACCATATTAGGTTCAAAACTATAAAATCCTTACGAGCATACTGTAACCTATTGAGAAAGTAGTGAGCGTCGCCTGGCAAGAGGGGCGCCATGAGTAGTAGTGGAGAAAGTCTAAGCCTGTGAATAATTAGATCAGCCTGACAACCCCTGGTTCCAACCACTGGTTCCTTCCCTCACTGAGATGTTGACCAAAGCGACCCATGTGGTTCCAAAAACAAGACAGAATTCTGTCAAAGCTCTTTAGTGTCCCCCCCAGGCCTGAGGCAAAACCCTGTTTCTGAAGAAACCACAGAATGACATAGCTCAGCATCAAGAGACCCTTCGAAGTCCAGAATGGTGTCCAGCCCCCAGAACGCAGTTAGTGTAGTGCTGGAAGGCACTGCACAGGCTGCCAGGGGAAACTGATCAACGACAGCTGGAGTAAACAGAGACCACTGACATGAAACACAGTCTGCAGTCATGAGTAGGCTGACCACACCACCTTCTGGGAGAGAACAACGAACCAAGAAAGGAGTTCTTGTGCAATGGAGGAGCCTGGGCCTGGGGGAGACAATCAATAGCTTTTAAATTTGGCCAAATTTTCCATTTAGTGAGGGGGAGCCCTTGTCTGGAACTAGGGATTCAGGGAGATAGACACCGGATCCCGTACTCTTGGGCTCCCAAGAAAAGATGCACTATGGGAATGATTGATGGGGAGGCTACTAGAAATAGAATCTAGGTAATCCAGAATTGTGCATATTTGTTAACCTACACTGATCTCACTCTCCGATGGAGATTGTGTTTGTATTTTTCAGGATGCAGCGAGATATGTGGCCCATCTAACCCTATCAACCAACTGTGGGCAGATAGCTGAGATCCTGGCAAGAGATGAGCCACCACAGTCATATCGTGGAGGATCCATACAGAACCCCAGAGAACAATGGGAAGAACAAGGAACCCACAGCCATAGCCATTCAATCAACACAGGATAAGCCAGTGAGAAAGAAACCAATGATTTTCAACACAAAAACCCCTAATCTCACAACATTGAAGCAGCCTTAATACTCATCCACCACGACTCAGGGAACTGAGCGGAAGAGGGGGCGGAAAGATTGTGAGAACCGTGGTGGGGGAGATTATCCAGAGGTATAGCACCCCTTAGTGACAACATACTAGGGCCAGGCGAACCTGGCTCCATGGTCCGCTGTTACAAGGACTGATCCAGATGATCCATGGAGGAGGATATCCAGTGGATTGGGGAGCTTCGGGGATAAGAACTCATTGTTTGCCCACTAAATAATGTAACTCATATGGACAATAAATAAAAATAAATAAATGCTTAAATAAGAAGAAAAGAAAAGAGAGAGCATATGGAGAGGGCCTTAGGACCACTTTCTGGAGTGATTTTTATATGTATTTCATATAAAAGCATAAATCTTTTTTTGTTAAATATTTTGAATAATTCTAAACCTATGCCACTAAAATAATGATAAGGGTGGACTGCCGTGACATTACTTACCACACAGTTCCATCAATTTTCAGCTCCTGCTAACTTTCTTTTTGAGAAGCTAAATAATTATGTAGAAACTATTAATGTAGTTAATGTAGTCCTACTAATGCAGACCAATTGGCAGTATTTCTTTAGTTCAAAAATCATATACAATACATTTTTCTTATAAAATTTAAATGTCTAATAACAGAAAAAATGTTTTTACCTGTCCTCTGCAAGCTTCTTCCTTCAGTTCTTCTGAAATTAAAGATCACAACATAAATGATCTCACAATTTAATAAAGAAAATAAATGAAAATTAAAAAAATTTCCATCTTTAACTAAAATAATAATACATAAAGTAATCATAAATAAAATAAAATGCCAAAAACTTTAGAGAAAATAAAAACCAAAGGGAATCGTATGAAAGTGGTGATTATTCTCATAAACACATTAAGTGTGCGTGTGTGGAGGCCAGGCTGACATTACGCATCTTTCTCACCTACTTTTTACCTTATTTTCCAAGAGAAGGTCTTTCACTGAATCAGCTGGACAAGCTGTCCAGGAAGCACTGGGGATTCTCCGGTCTCTTCCCAGCGATGGAATTCCAGTCACATGCCATTGCACCTGACAGTTTTATGTGGGTGCTAAGATCTGAACACAAAGCTTCATGCTTGCAGGGCAAGCCATCTCCCCAGGCCCCTGAGAAGGCTTTTGCTCTTAAAGGGATGCCATATTAGCACATCAAGTAGCTTCACCTGAATGGAGGTTCCATCTGGGTAGTGTTGGTTACCTACAGAGCTATCTAGAGAAGTTTTTTTTTTCTTTTTTCCTTCTTAATGAGAAAGTTATATCAGATTTGTGTATTATCTCTTCTAATAGAAGTACTCTAGCTACAGTACTGACCCTACCATGTTAAAATTATGCTTTAAAAACAATCACTCATTTTCATACGATGTGAGAAAATTGTCATTTTCTCACTGCCACAATCTAACAATTTATTACTGATGTATAACAGGTAGCGATTAATTTAAATATTCTCATTCTTAAAAAAAGTCTCATTCTTGAAACACTGCAAAGGGTATAAACTGGTTATATTTACAAATAACAGTTATGCTGTTCTCTTATACCACTTAGTTAACATACACAACAATCATTTGATACCAGTCTTACTTAAATCATTCCTTTCCTTTATTGAACCTACCTGCCCAACTAGATTAGACTTTCACTGGAGTTTATTTGTAACATCTTCTTTTCATCCCTTGAAATTGAGCACTTGATGATGCTAGATGATGACATTTCTATAAATATACACAAGATTTGCTTGCCACTAACTCCAGACTTCTTGCTACTGGTGGTGGGTCTTTTGTGTAGCTTGGGATGTTTGGTTCATATATTTAAATGTTCATAATATTTCTAGCATGATGTAAAACAACAATTTCAAATCTAGATTTGAAAATAATCTTCTCATAAGGCAGCTGACATTAAAATAACGTGTCATCTTTTATGTATATATACATTGAAAGGCTTACAACAAGATGCCTATCTCTTGATCTCAGGGGTATAAAATTTACAATTGTTTTGGTATATGGTCCAATGCTTATCTCTTTGATGGTCAATACCTTCTATTTATGACTACCCTGTTTTAATCTAAGCATGTCCATAAAAGTATTCCATATATCATAAAAGTACTTGGAGTACTTTGTGTACTCTAACATAAAATTATTACCTGGGTAATCCTGATTTTCAGCTAAACAACTTAATTCTAAAAAAAACTTAAAGAAATTGATGCTGTTTCAACATGTTATTATCAATCTTCTTTCCTGAAGTACACCTTATTTTCCATACAAAGGAAAGTTATCTTTCATAAAAAAGTGTCACCCACTCGCATAGGACAGGCGAGCCTTGAACTCACGATCCTCTGAGCACTGGCATTGCAGGTGCCATATGCATATGCACCATGTCCAACTCCTTTGTGCCTCTTGTCTAAATTTTGCATTTCAAAGTCTTAAAAGATACTTCAGCTATGATTTGAATTTATGTAGAAATTTGGTCCCGAGTGTAATGGTGTTGAGATGTGGTAATTAGTGGTAATTTTGGAAGTAATTAGGTAATCAAGAGGGACCCATGCAATTATTTTGAGGGCCTAGATTGGCTGCAAGAGCTGCTCCTTATAGCTGCCAAATCTAGAACTGTGATCTAAGTGCATTTTCCTTATACAATATCTGGGCTCAGATGCTTTATTATTGCAATAGTGGACTAAGCTAGATTCATCTTCATGGTTATGGTGAGTACGTACACTCCAAATGCTAAATACTTCTGTCCATTCAGTCTTCTCTGTATACTTTTTGCAGTTTTTCCTAAACTTGTTTATGCAGTTTTTTTCTGCAGGAGACATTCTGCTTATTTGTGAAGGCCACTTGCTCATCTGGACATCTCAGCTGTCAGTGGTTGCCTTTTCTATCACTTTCAGAAGAAGCGAGGTTGTTTTGTGTTCAGTATCATGCACATCTCTTTCCTACTACACGGGGAAAGAAACTTGCTCAGTTTACTGAGCCCCAGTGGTTCCCAGTGCTTCAGAACTCAAAGCATATGCACCATGTGAGAGGTTTAGTTTCTTTAGAGATTCAGAGTCATGTGCCTTACTGCAGACCTATGAAATCCAAATCAGTAGTTCGACAGGTTTGTCAAGTGGATTCATTAATTTGTATGCTCATTAAAATTTAACCTTAGTTTGAATCAGATAATCTTACATTATTGGCCAAGAGCAGTCTTTGACTAGAAATGCTCTGAGTTTTCTTATTTTTATTTATTTATAGAAAGTTCTTAAAAATTATAGTATTGAGTATAGGGAGATGGCTTAGTTGGTAAAGTGCTTGCCCTGGAAGCATGCGAACCGGAGTTCAGATCCTCCATATCCACATAAAAGCTGGGTGTGGTGATGCACACCTGGAATCTCAGTGCTGGGGAGGTGGAGACAGGAACGTACTGATTACAGTCCAGCCAAATCAGTGAGCTCTTGGTTTAGTGACAGACCTTGTCTCAAAAAGTAAAGTGGAAGCAATTGAGGAAGAACCCAATGCCAACCTCTACCTTCCACATGTACAATTATATAAAATGTGTCTACACAAACAAACATGCATACAACACACAACACATGTATAACACATACTCACACTTAAAAAATACAACATTGATTTTCCATTGAATTTTGAATACTTTGGGCACTTGAAATATTACCTTCTGCATTACAGGAATTTATCAGCAAAGATCCAGTGCAGATATTTTTTTCATTTTCAGTCGTTCCATCAATTATTTGTCTAGTATATGAGCTTTAAATAGAAAATGATTAAGAAAGAAAATGTAAGGTTAAACAATAATCTAAAGCTAACAATTAGAAAAGTATGAAGTACTTTCAAATTTCTGATTTTTTAAAAATCATAATTTAAAATTTTGACCTGGTACCTTTCAACAATATAATTATCTTAAGGCTATTGCATTAAAACATGGAATGCCACTTTAATACAAAAAACTATGATGTTTTAAAAATTAAATTCTCATGGGGGAAATTAAATTGAATATTTATTCTGTCAATTTACTTTTACACTAATCTCACCACTTATTTTTGTACCACGTATTTTAGTCGCATGTGGTGAAGGAAGGACTACCAAATCAGATCTTACATATAACAGTCACTTATTCTAACTACTTTCATGAGTTCTGAGTCTCCCAGCATCACTAATCTCTGGGCATAAACATTGGATGGGAATGATGTGCTCATTTAGCAAACAATAGGAGCTTCCCTCCCAGGGCCTGGGACTTTCCCAGCCCATAGGTTGTTGACTAGGTTTTTAGTACCAGGTATGACTTTCTACCCATGGAACCAGCCTCAAGTTCGGAGACCATAATAGTTATGCCACGGTTGCACCAGTGGAAACATCTTGTCAGGCTGTCTCATTGTGAAGCTAACAAGGTTGATTTTTCTCCTTCAGCAGCTTAGATAGCACTTCCCAGCACTATGACAGGTAATCAACAAAGAGAGGACTTCCAGCCCTGGTTCTAGCCTGATTTCTTAGTGTCCTGAAACTGAAGCATGGGGTGTCTCAGCAATAGGGTCTTATTATCTACTTCTGGTGGGCAACCAAGAGCCTTGGCAATAATAGCCTGTGTTGTTTTGGGAGCCTCAGGGCATCCCTGACCAACAACTCACTGGGAGGTACCCAACTCCTGGCAGTGGGATTTTCCTGTAACAACTTAATGGCTTCTGAGAGCAGCATTATCCACCCCTGTAGAGTAACTTCTTCCCAGACACTGTCTCTTTTTTTAATTAGCTAAGAAAGAAGGTTTCCTTATGGTGTTTTTATAATGTCTTTAGTTTGGGTTAACACTACCCCCACTCAGTCCTCTTATCTCCCTCCAATTTCATCCTTCTACAAATAGACTTCCAGTTTCCACAGCACCATTTGTTGGAAATGCTCTTTTCTCCACTGCGTATTTTTGAAACAATTGTCTACAATGAGGTGGTTATAGTTACATGGACATACTTATACCTGGATCTTCTATTCGTGTCCATTATCTACAGTCTGTTCTTGAACCAGTACTGTGCTTTTTTATTACTGCAGCTCTGTAGTATAACTTGAAATCAGTGTGCTTTTTGCTGAGGATACTTTTGGATATCTCGGGTCTTCTGTGCACCCATATGAATTTTAAGATTACTCTTTTCTATTTCTGTGAAAAATGGTACTGGAATTTTGAGATTGCATTGCCTCTGTATGTGGCTTTTGGGAGGATGGCCATTTTCATGATGTTAATTCTTTACATCTTCTGCTGTCTTCCTCAGTTTCTTTCTCCAGTGTTTAAAAAATTCATCATAGAGGCCTTTCACTTTCTTGGTTAAGGTTATTCCAAGATACTTATTTTTGTGTGTGTGGCTATTGTGAATGGGATTGTTTCCCTTATTTCTTTCTCAGAATGTTTGTTATTGGTACTTAAGAAGGCTGATTATTTTTGTGTCTTAATTTTGTATCCTGACACTTTGCTGAAAGTTCTATTAGCTCCAGGAGTTTTCTGCTGGAGTCTTTAAGATCTTGTAAGCAGAATCATCATTTGCAAATAAAGACAGTCTGATTTCTTCCTTGACAATTTGTATTCCTTTCATTTCTCTTATTGTTCTAGCTAAGACTTCTTCAAGCACTATATTAAATAGCAGTGGAGTAAGTAGACACACTTGTCTTATTCTAGATATTACTGGAATTGTTTTGATTTTTCTCTATTATGATATTGGCTATAATTTTGTTCTATAATTACATTGAAATATGTTACTTCCATTCCTTGTCTTTCCAGTGTTTTTATCCTGAAGGGATGTGAATTTTATCAACAGACTATTCTAGATCTATTGAGATAATCATGCCATTTCTTTCCTTGACTTTATTTGTATATTTATTGGTTTACATATGATGAAACATTCCTATAGCTCTGAAATAAAGCTGACTTGATAAAGGTGAATAATCTTTTTGATATATTCCTGAATGAAGTTTGAAATAATTTTATTGAGAATTTTTGCATCTGTGTTCATCAGAGATATGGGTCTACAGTTTTTCTGTGTGTGCGTGTGTGTGTATGTGTATGTGGGTGTGTCTCCATGTGGTTTTGGTATTAGTGTAATGTTGGCTTTACAGAAGTGGTTAAGGAACATTCCTTCTCCTCCTCCTCCTCCTCCCCCTCTTCTTCTTTTCTTTTCTTTTTCTCTTTTTTTGAGGTAGGGTCTCACTCTAGCCCAGGCTGATCTGGAATACACTATGTTGTCTCAGGGTATCCTCGAACTCATGGTGATCCTCCTACCTCTGCCTCCCAGATGCTGGAATTAAAGGCGCCACACCAGGCTCCTTCCTTTTCTCTTTTTATGGAATAATTTGAGAAACAATGGTTCAGTTTATCTTTAAAGGTCTAATAGAATTCTGATGTGAACCTGTCTGGACTTGGACTGTTTTGTGGGAGATAATTTATTACCACTTCAACCTGGTTGCTTGTTAGAGATCTGTTTAAATTATCTCATCTCTTGTCTGGAACTTGGGATTCAGGGTGAAAGGCACCGGATCCCATACTCTTAGGCTCCCAAGACAAGAAGCATTATGGGACCAATTGATAGGGAGGCTACTAAAAATCGAATCCTGGTAATCTAAAATTGTGTGTATTTGTTAACCTACACTGATCTCACTCTCCGATGGAGATTGTGTTTGTATCTTTCAGGATGCAG